>PVJX010003322.1:0-111016 GCA_004027295.1 Dolichotis patagonum
GGTACGCCAGGATGGGGGCCTCCAGGCCGGGCGTTCTCGCGGGTCCGGCTCGGCCCCGTCCTGCCACCTACCGGCCCCGTCTCGCCCCGTCTCGGTGCACATGCTCTTATGCCTTTTTCTTTCTGGTGTTGTCTGTGCTTCCCCCTAGATGTTTCATCTCCTCTCAGGAATCTTCAAGCACTTTCTTGGTCCTCATACTCCCACATACAGTAATATTCAAAAACTGAACAATTTTATCACTGAAAGTGTCAAAAAGCACTAAGAAATGCTGAACTCCAGTGCACCACGGGACTTCATTGTTTGCTTTCTGCACCACATGGATCAGGCAAGGGCTGGACTGGATGGCAGTGGGTAGGAAAGTGAGCTGGACATGGTACTGATGCTAACTTCATATGTTTGGGTACAGATGTGTGTGTCAAGTATTGAATACATCCTTACAGATGAGTAAGAGAGCCATTTGTCCAACAAAGCCCCAAACCCTTACTATTCCTTTAAAGCTTCCCCAGAAATGTCTCCAAGAGACTATTAAATAATTACTATCTGACCCTGAAACCATGCTCCCTCCTCATGTCTCTCAGTCTGATTGGTCAGAGGCCCATGTGTGTTCTTATTGGTCCCGGCCCATGTGTTTTTTTGGATTGGGAAATACTATCCAGTTGTTAAATATCTTTATTATTATTTCTAAACAGATAGCTATAAGAGCCAATTAGGAATGTAAAACACTGGAGGCCAGATAAAGTAATGACAAAAATTAATCATTAATTGTTTGGTTACTTCCATTCATAATTGTCTTGGTTACTTTTCTCTCATTGCTGAGACAAAATATCCAATGCCCAGAACTAAAGAGGGAAAGGTTTATTTTTCTCACAGTTTGTGGATGTTTCAGTTCATATTCAGCTGGCTGCAAGGCAGAGTGGTACATGTCAGAGTGCAATAGTCCATGGAGGCAGAAAACAGCAAAAGCAACAAGAGCAAATGGGAGAGTGCAGACTCTTTCCACCCCTTATATTGTTTGTAGGCCACAAATCTTATGGTGGGCATAGCACTCACACTCATAATCCTAGCAATGGACCATGAATCGATCACAAAATCTAGAAATCTTCCCCATGGCAGTATGAGGCTTTGTAGAGCAACCAGATACAAACTATAATAATAACAACAATTAAAACAACCTCAGGTAAACTGGATATAGTGAGGCATACCTGTGATCCAACACTTCTCAGGCTGAAGGAGGCAGATCTCCATGAGCTTCAGGGCTTTCAAGATGATGGAACAGAGAAGGAGAGCATGAGAGATAGTGGCTCAGAGACAGAGATATACAGCAGTGCTTTCAAGAAGAGAGAAAAGAGGAAGTAAGAGACAGAAAAAGAATAGGAATAAGATACCCAGAGTTAGAAAACAACATAGGAAAGTTGTAGATACAGACTAAGGTAGATCTAGACATAGACACTTTAAGGAAAAGATTTAGATTGTAAAAAAGTTAAGGTTTGAAATAAGAAAAAAAATGTTAGGAGGAGGGGAGATAAAAAGAGAGATAAAACCGTGAGAAGACAACAGACACAGTCTCAAGGGAAGTGTCTTAGCTAAATAGCAAGTTCAAGGCCAGCCTGAATTATACAGTGAGATCATGTCTCAAAACACAAAAACTGAAAAAACAAATACAAACAAGCAACCAAAATAGATAATGAACTAAGGTACATGGTGGTTAATTTTCTACCCACCAAACACATAACTAGGGAATGGTAGCCTTTGAGTCTAAAGCTAGGAAGTGTGGAGCCCACTCAACTGGTAGTCTAGACCTTGAATAGAGGAAAGAAGAGAAAAGGAAAAGGAAAAACTAGTACAAGGTAACATGGGAGTTGGGGAGGGAGGGCAGGAAGAAAGACTCAAAAGATGGGAATCTTTATAAGGAGAGATGTCAAGGGTTCTCTGCTGATGCACACAGGAGCACTTGGCTCCTGAGAGTGAGTTCCATCATAAGAATCTTGTCCGCACTGCACTCAGTCTATTCTTTGCTGGCACAGAGACCTCTAGTACCACCCTCTGATATACAGTCTTACTCCTTCTGAAGAACCCAGATGTCTGAAGTGAGCTGGGTTTTAGGTGTGTGGGGGCCGGTGGGGTTGGGAGGTGGGGGTGGGGCCTGAGATGCCTGTTCAAAGGTGTGAGACAGTTGGATGATGAATGAAAACAGTGAACAGTCTAGATAAATGAGGAAAAATAAGAAACACACCACTCAGATAATTACAATTTATAGTAAAACTAGCCACTGAAAACACTGTTTAAAACTGACCAGGCACTTTAAAATTTACATAATGTTTTCATTCAAAAGTGCTTTAGAAGGTATTTTTGTGCTTTACAACATATTTTGCAACTTGCAAAACACTTATACAAATAATACTTTATCACAAAGTGTTGCCTGTTGCAAAGTATTTTGCAGTCTGCCAAGACACACAGTTCATTACAGAATACTTTGAGATTGGCAATTTGACAATTTGGAGTAAGTTGTTGATTTATAACACATTTAAAAGCACCATGATTGATTTTTTATGCTGATGGTCTGCATATCAGACATGGAAGGACTCTTGTCTAATCAATATTCCTTATTTTACAGTTAGAGTTAGTGAATTTGAGAAACAGAGAGGGTAAGTAACTTATCTAAAATAACACGGCAAGGCAGTGAGAGAAAAAAAATATGACATCAGTTCCAGCTATAACTCATTCTCAGTAAAAAAAAAAAAGGTGGGGTGGAAAGATGAGGAATTTAGTGTTGGATACTTTCCATCTGCCTATTTTCACTCAGGTGAACTTCTCTTATAATTAGAACGGAAACATCAGACAAAGCTCCAAAAAGAAGACTTTGTCTTTCCTTTGGAGTGTTTCATTGAGAAGGAGCCAACACCTCAGTTTTCAAGATACTCCCCCAAGCCTTCAGGTCACTTTCAGGGGTCTTCAATGAGCCCATCATCCTGAGTGCTTACTCATGTACTTTCTCCCATGTCCTGTCCTTCTCAGAGAAAGTCCAGGCAGAGACTGACAGGGTGATTGGTCAGCACCGTCCTCCAGCCCTTGAAGATTGTGCAAAAATGCCTTATACAGCTGCTGCCTTTGTATTCTAACCAGGTGTAAACATTGATTGGTCTCCCACCCCAGAATGGAGCATTCTTAATCCCAGCATCAAGAACCCTACATTCAGCTATCTCTGAAGAGCCCCACCTATGATTGCATGAGGCTTTGGGAAGACATCTTGATATAAGTCAAAACACTTTCATTTCACATGATCATTGTGTTCATCACTGTACCAGAGTACTTTAGAAAAGCCAACCTAAACAAAACAATATTTTTGTTTTTGTTCACGAATTCAGAGGTTTTCATTCATGGTTCAGGCTTGGGTTAGGGTTAGGGTTTAGGGTTAGCAGATAAAACATAATGTCAATGTGGACGTACCATAACTGCCTCAGGCATAACTTCTTAATGACCATTTCATCCATCTTGGTTTTGCTGTCCTCTTAGATGACTGTTGAATCTATCTCATCCTGAGCTCTGTCCTGCATGACCCACATCAGTTTGAGCAGCCAGACACTGTCTACCCAAGACACTTTCTGGATGCAAACTGACTTCTGGTAGTAGCATTCCATGTATCCCATTCTCCAGGGTAAGCTGTAGCCTCCTCACACTGTGGGCTCTTCATCTAACTGTGTAAGCCTCAAGCCGAGTTACATCATGGGGTCCACACTGACCACCGTTCTACCATTTCTGTGTGGGGGTTCTACCCATCACAAGCTTGGAGGAGGGTTCTTCATTTGAAATAGATGCCAGCAGAAGTACATACGATACAAACATCTTTATTTATTAGCTCCAAACACCACTTATAAACCCCTTAAGAAAAGGAAGGAATAAGAAAGCTATGAAAAAATCCTAGCCTTGAGCAGCAGTCAACAACAAGGGGCTAGGCTGGGCATGCTGGTGCAAACCTGTAATCACAGCACTCAGGAGGCTGGGACAGGAGGATCACAAATGTAGAGGGCAGTCTCTTCTACATGGTGAAAGCTTGTCTGAAAAAGTCAATTATAGAAAACACAAGGAAGGAGTAGGTTATGCTGCAGTAACTCCAAAATGTTAAAAGTTTATAGTAAGAAACATGTACCTCTCTCTTATACTACACGTGTGCTGTGGGTCAAGTGTGAGCTATGTTCAGTGATGCCGCTAGGGACCCTACGCTGACGGGCACTCCATCTCCGCGCTGCTTCACAGCCCCGTAACAATGAAAGAGAGTGTCTGACATTTAGCGCTGGCTTTTGTAGCTCCTGCCAGGATGTGACTTGTTACTTCCACTCAAGTTTCTATGTCCAAAATATGTGGCATGAATTCACCTCATTTCAAAGGAAGTAGGGAAGCACAGTCCTACACCTGTCTTAGGAGTAGGCCCAAAGGCATCTGATGACTAGTATTTGTGACTATACTTGTTTCTTCTTAAAAAATTTTTTAATTTAATTTTCATTAGTACTTTTTTACAATACATAATGATTACATTCATTATGGAGACTTGGTATCAGTATATAACACATCTAAGTTCTTTTCCTCTCTTCCTCTCCACTCCCCTTTTAATTATTTTACCCTCATCAGATTTATTTATTTATATATTTTATAAGTCCTTATCAAGTTATTGTAAATATAGGCTAACAGTCAGACTAACAGGCCAAAAACAAAATATAAAACATAATTGTGCAAAATCAATATACACTTTTAGATGCGTTGTTCATGCTGAACTACAATATCTTTCTGTCTCATTTTCCCTCTATTATCTATCTTTAATTTTGTACTCTATTTATATATTGTGTTTCTCCTGTAAAATAAACCATGAGTATTCAACTTGTGTGTCTGATTTACTTAATATTATAGTCTAAAGGCACACCCATTTTCCTACAAAAGATTCAAGTTTATCCTTTTTCAAAGCAAAGTAGTAGTCTGTTGCATACAAATAGCATTTTTGCTTTATCTGTTTATCTGTTGATAAATATATAGGCTGCTTCCAAGATTTAGCTATTATGAATTGTGCTGCTATAAACATGATATGAATGTACCAGAGTAAAATGATGTCTTTAACTCTTGTGGAAGATACCCACAGGGGAATAGCTGGGTCAAGTGGAATTTCTATTTTTAGTTTCTTAAGGAATCATCAGATGGTTTTCCATAGTGGTTCCAGTTTATACTCCCACCAACCAAGAAGAAGTTTCTCTTTCTCTACATCCTCTCCAGGATTTGTTATTGTTTGTTTCCTTTTTTGTCTTAACCTCTTTTACTTCATGAAAAATAAAACAAGATCTTATAACCAAATAATAGGACAATAACAATGGTTAATACACTGCATGCCATTGTCTTCAGAGTAGTTACTCATAATACAAGACATAATCTAAAAAGATTCTCACTTACAAAGATAAAATAGATAACTGGAAAAACCAAGAAAGATTGAGTCAAAGAAGGTTCTCTATTATCAAAAGTGGTTTCTTTCCAAGATCTGCAGTCTTGGGATCTGGGCACTCACAACTTTCTATGCTTAGCTTTCGGGCCTGTGGATTTTTGAGGTGCCTTCCCTGTACTTGACACCTCTCTGCTCATTTCCCTCAGACTGTGGTTACCATCCAAGCCAAGGTATTTCTTTGCTCCCATTGTTAGATGGGGAATGGGATCAACGCTCTCTTTCTCTGCTAGATATAAACTTCTCGGCAAGGGTTGGAATGAGTTGTTAGACTTAATGTCTGCCATTATGAGGTCTGGTTTCTCCTATTGCTCCCTGGTGTTGTCCTCTTCTGGGATCAGGTTAATCAGTTATTCCTTAGCTCTGCTGTCTTGTGCCATTGGGAGGCAAAATGTAGACCTAGTTTGGAGCTGGTGGGTGGCTGTGACTTTGTTTTATGGGATGCAGCATGTTGGGTATGAGTCTGCTTATTTGCACTGGGAAGCTGTTTCTATTTCTCACCCAGGGGAACAGGAATAGTAATGAGTATTTTACACACATTAACTCATGTAATAATTCTCATTCATAATTCTCTGGTATGTGGATACTGTATTAGTCACTTTTCTGTTGCTGAGACAGAATATTTAATACCATAATTTTAATTTGGCTCATGGTCAGCTCCCTCCAAGGCAAGAACATGATAGAAGGGTGTGATGGAGCCAAGCTGCTTAGTCCATGGTAGCTGGGTAGTAGAGCAGAGGAATAGTGACAGGAATGGGAGAGGGACCATATAGAGTACCTGTCATGGTTTATGTCGGTGGCCCCCAGGCCTCATGTATTTGCATTGTGCATTTGTGACTGGTTCATTGTCTAGTGCTTGGATTGATGGTGTCAGTGCTACACCCTCCTAGGGGGTGGAGACAGGATGTGATGTAATGGCAGGAAGAAGGTGTGTGTCTCTCTCTCTCGCCAGTTTCCGCTTGCTGTTTTGCAGCCACCATGAACTGCGGCCCCACCATGCCACCCTGCCTTGGAGCCAACTGAGTATGGACTGAAACCTCCAAAAACTGTAAGAAATAAACCTTTCCTTTCCCAACTTTGGGAATCAGGTATTTTGTCTCAGCGATGAATAAAAAGTAACCAAGGCAGTACCCAAGGCCATATCTCCATGCCCTGCCCAGGCAATATAGGAATATACTCTTCTAATGTGCTAGACATTTCTTAATCCAATATAACTGACATATCAGGACTAATGGTCAGATATATTATTATCATCCTTTACAAAAGAGAAACATTGAGCTTCAGAGAGAGAAATTCATTTCCCAATAGTTAAATAGCAAGAACTATAGTTGGAAGTGAAATCTAGGTTTCTCTGGTGGAAAAGTTTATTTATTTATTTTTACAGTGTTAAGAGAATTGTGAAAAAGAGTCAACACTGTACAAACAAAGATATGTTTAATTTTAGAATGATGTTAAGTGAGTTTGTCGGTAAATGGGCTTAGTTTTACTTTAAAACGTCCCATAATCATTTTTTTGGATAATTTTTCTTAGAAGGGGAGAGATCAAATGCCTCATTTACTAATGCTTTTCACTGTCCAAACGGTGAATAACCACTGTTTTGAACTACTAAGAGTAGGCATTGGGGAAACAGAATCTTAATTATAAAGCTGTTTACTTGACAGTGTATATTTTCTCAAAAGTCACAAAAGTGTGAATTTGAAATGGGTGCATTTTGTTGTATGTAAATTACACCTGAAAAAGTTGATTAACAATGGCAACACAAAAAGTTTTAAGAAAAAAAATGAGAGAGAGAGAGAGAGAGAGAGAGGAAAAGGCAGGTGGGAAGAGATCAGTCGGTGGGTATGCTGTGATAGTTAGATAGAAGGAATCAATCCTGGTGTTCCTATAGTCACAGTGGGGTGACTATAGTTAACAGTAATGCATTGCGTATTTCCAAAGAGGTAGGAGACAGATCTTGAATGTAAGAAATGATGAAAGTTTAAGGTAATGGGTATGTTAATTACTCTGATTTGATCATAACCTGAAGTTTGTATGATTAGAACATCACACTGTACCACATAAGTATAGTTATTATGCATCAACCAATAACATACAATAAAATATAAAAACCAAGTTGCATTGCTGTCATCACCAGAGTACAGATGAGGAAAAGCTCAAAGAGAAAGGGTAACTTTCTTCTGATCTTTGTGTGTGTAAAGCCACAGAATGCTCCCTACATGCCATCACCCAGGACGTGAATACTACACCCAGAGTCCCAGCTCAGCCTTCTATCACCTTCACCTACAAGAAGGTGAAGATGTGTAGGGGTGTCCTAGCCTGTGCAGAACTCCTCCTGCTATCAGCAAGCACCTCAAGAACTTCTCCCATGCTCCCTTGTACCACCTTGTGACATCAACACCAAATACAGGTCTCCAGTTTTGGAAATGAATGCTCAGGAGTGTGCTGGTAAAGGTTAAAGAGTTGGCTGTTGTGGAGAAAAGAACCAATTTTTAGAGTTTTCTGTTTTTTTTTCTGGTGGAAATGCAATCACCACCTAGAAATCGCATTGCTAGAAATGCAATTTCTAACAAACAGCCAATATGTTGTCATTAAAATGGAGTTGCAGGGCCAGGGATATAGCTCAGCAGCACAGCACCTGTCTGGCAAGCGTGAGGTCCTGAGTTTGATTCCTGGTACCAAAAAAAATTTTAAAAAACCATGGAATTACAAAGAGACATGCTGCTCTACATTATCATACAGTATTTCTATCACACAGACACAAATATACAGAGAGGTAACTTCAAGGGCATAGATAATGGTAAGACAATTGGGAAGATAGAAGCTTTGATATTTATCTTCTTTCATAAACACAATGTAGTCTACCTTAAGTTTATATAATTTAATGAACACAAGTAGCTAACATAATTTCTGAACATGTAATAATCAGCTCTTCCATCAGTCCTATGACAGTATTACCCCTCACCTACAAATTCTACATCAAACTCTGCTGATGTCCCTGCCCAGTGAAGAAAAGAATTTCTGGAAGACCGTGTCTAGGACTAGAACACAGTAGATGCACACCAGATCTGTCTTTGAGTTGTTAGAGGCATCCTTTGATAGAGGTTAGTAAATTAGTAATTTGACCACTTCCCCAGGACTAAATTTCACCGATATCCACACAATTCAGCAACCAGTGGACCTCTAGGCTCTTATTGCATTCCAGTCAGTGACTGTCTGTTGCTTAATGTTTTTCTTATAACCACTGGCAATATTCAAATCTATATATCCATCTTTTCCCCAAGGAATCTTGCAACATGTGCTTCACAACTGATAATCTGTGCAGTAAGCCCCCAGTTTATAAGTGAGCTCCATTCTGGGAGAATGTGTGTAAATAGGATTCATTTGTATGTTCGACAAAGTGAGTCTTATTCATATTTGACACAGATATACAGTGTAAAGCTTAAAACCTCCCCACAAAAATACAGTAGGTCTCCAACTGTATTATATGATTATACACTATTGCACTGTACAGTAAGTACACAACATCACAACTGTGACAATGTCTGCAGGCATATGAGCCACCTTCATGATTCGTTCACATCTAGGAATGTTTGTAATGTGAAGTTGTTGGTATCTGTGAAAGTTTGCAACTTTGTAATTTGGGGTCTTACTCTACTAAATTCTGGGATTGGTTCAAATTATGTATGTCACACTTTTTGAGAAATGCTGAACTAGAACTTTATCTAAGGTGGCTTCAGGTACTGATACATTATAACTGTGTCCTTAAAACTTCTGATTTTTCAATTGTGCTTTGTCTCTGTGTCTTTTTACAGCTGTAAGCTTGAGTTTGAGAGTGGAAGGAAGTCCACAAAAGAAATTGGAATAGGGATAAATAATAAAAAGAATGAAAGTGGTGAGTAGAGAAGATTATAGGATTAAATTGCATCACACAGAAACTGTGGGAAATACCAAATCATCGCCTTCATCTTAAACCACTAAGTTTTGGACAGTTTTATTATACACTATTGGAAACCAATGAGTAGGTACTTTCTGGTTATGTTGCATCTTAAATTCATTTAAAATAATTTAAATTAATTTTAATCTTAAATTAATTTAAAATTTCAAAAATTAGTTTAAATTCTTAAAAAGAAGAGTCAACTTGAAACATTGAATAAATATATGCGTGGTACTCTGACAAAGGCAAAAAGTAGCCAAATGTCTGAATTTGGTCAAATATTTATTTGGTTTAGTGATTTTAAAGCATTTATTATCTATAAAAGCCTAGGATCTATCTATCTATGTATCTATCTATCTATGTATCTATCTATCTAATCTATCATCTATTATATATCTATCAATATATCATCTGTCAATCTATCCTCTATCTGTCATTTAATCTTTACAGAATTTCCTAGGTATAGGTTAACTGCTGTAACAAAAAACCAAAGTAATATTTTAATGGCGCTGAAGTGAGATGGAAATTTACTTTTCACTTAATGAGTCTATGTAAGTAATTCAAGGCTGACTAGGTAGTCCAATGATATAAAAGCCCCAAACTCCTTTCATAGTTTTACTTATTCTTAGGGCACTGCCTCCATTGTCTCCAGCCAGCAGGGAATTAGAAATGTCTGGGAAGAAATCTCAGCCTTTTCCTTTAGAAACATAATGTGGAAGCTGCATATACCACTTCTGCTTTCACGTCATTGTTCAGAACTTGGGCACATGGCTCCATTCAGCTATGAGCCAACCTAGAAACAGTCTTTATTCTGGACAGCTACACAGATGCATAGAACTCTATTATTGTGTAAGAAGGGAAAAGTAGGTATTAAGGGACATCTAGGTACTTTTGAAATACAACCTTTTATGAAATAAAGTCTTATGTGGATTGAGATATACCAGTTGAACAAGCAATAAATGCTATCCTTCCAGGATCTCAAAACATCTGAATGTGTTTTTTCCTGGTAGACAACATGTTCCCCAACTGTGTACACCAGTTCTGAGAGTCTTATAGAATTCTTAAGTACTTACAGCAGTTCCAGGTACAAAGAACCCTTGCTTTAAGGTGACTTGAGTTATTTCTGACTACATAACATACTCCATAAGATGACTGATTGAATTAGAAGATGTCAGTTTATCAAGCACACAGATCAGTGCCTGGCGCAAAGAGAATACTTAACAAATAAGGACTTTCCTGGCAGTATCACAGCATTTGTTAGTCTTAGGAAGAGGAATATGTGAATAGATATAAAATGCCAGGTTCCATTTCATACACACTTTACAGAGACCAAATTTCTATTTCACTTAACCTTAGATTTGCCTCTGTCTTGCATCAGTATCTCTAGCTTTTAACATGTTTGTGTCTTTTCCATCTGTGCTGTTGGTATTTTAATGAGAGAGAGAGGGAGAGAGAGAGAGAGAGGGAGAGAGAGAGAGAGTGAGAGAGAGAGAAAGAGAGATTCCTCTTGTTTCTCTTTCATCTATGTCATATCCTCAATTTGAATCCTCTTCCTTCTCCTCCTCCTCCACCTCTTCCTCCTTATTCCTCTTCATTTTTTTCTTTTGTCTTTTTGATACAGGGTGTCTCACTATGCAGTTCAGGCTGGCCTCTGACTCATAGTAATCATCCTGCTCAGCCTCCCAAGTGCTGGGATTACAGGCATGCACCACTATGCCCAGCCTGAATCTTCATTTTACTGGAACTATTCCTCCCCAACTCTCTCTGTCTCAGTCTCTGTCTGTTACCCTCTCTCTGTGTCAGTCTCTGTTTCTCTCTCTTTCTGTCTGTCTCATTCTCTCTCTCTCTCTCTCTCTCTCTCTCTCTCTCTCTCTCTCTCTCTCCTCTCTCTCTCCTCTCTCTGTTGCTAGGTCTATTTTTAGCTAACTGTGGTTTTGTTTCTCTATCTCTCTTTTCCCTTTGTTTCTCTCAGTCTTGCTTTCTATCTCTGTCACAGGATACCTTTCTCTGTTTCTCTAGTTTTGGCTCTCTGAAATCACTACGCCCCTTTAGTTTGCTTCCATTTTTTAGTTCAAGTGTTTCTGCTCCTGACTTCCTATCTTTGAAGTGAGATGGTTAAAGGAGATATGTTAAGGTTACTTTATCTCTTGCTTCTGGTCTGAATAGTAAGACCACTACACACACACACACACACACACACACACACACACACACACTGCACCATAGGACGGATTACTTCAAATGCAGGCATGTGTGTGTGGTCAGTGTGAAGTAGGGAGGATAAGAATAAGAAGGAAAGGCAAAAGCAGAGGGTGAAGAGAGGTAGCTTATTGCTGAATCTCTACCCTATTAAAGACAGTCAGGCAGCTAACCTAAAGCCCAGAAGGTGGAGCATGAGCAATTGAGTCTCCCCAGAATTTCCACCACTCTTCCTGGACACAGGACACCTCTGCTCCACTGGCCAAACTCAATTATCAAAACCTGAGGATAGCATAAGGAGTTCAATTTTCAAGTCTGAGAATGTGGGAAGAATATTTGCTTTTGTTTATTAATATGCATACGTAAGATGTAATACACAGGGTTTTGTATCAGGAAAGTAAAGGATTTGAAGCTATGAGGTTTAAAAAGTATCGAGAATCATTTACCTAGATTATTAAGGAGATTACTCACTAGCAATGTCTTTGGGAGTGATAATTTCCTCTAGAGATGGAGGCTCAGTGGTGGTCTCTGCATCTTGGACATCAAAAACACACATACATACCCACACACTTACATGTACACAAGCTAAGTTTTGACAAACCAACACAAGTAATATTTGACTATTGTTGTTCAATATTATCCTGAGTAGAATACAAATTGTTGTACAAACCATTTCAATTTATTATTTCCCTTGCTATTCTAAAATTTCATCTTTATTAAAGAACTAGGTAGATACATGTCTAACTAGAGGATCAGCAAAGCAGTCATCTTTGTGGTTGATCAAGAATTTCTGAAACAGCATGGTTAGTATACTTGAAAGATGGAAAAAGGGAGGTCTATAAATTAGATGACTTGCCCAATGTAGAAAAATGGAGTTGAAATTTGAACCTAAATTGTCTGAATCCTGAACTCAATAACCAAACAAGATATTCAGCTGCCTCCCATACCTCATGAAAAATGTAGAACTGGGGATTGAACTGAGGGAGAACTAAGAAATTCAAAATCTCAAGAAAGAGAAATGGCCAGTGTAGATTTTCCCTGGGTGAATTCAATACTCAGCTGGAGATTATCGGTTACATAACCACCACCAGATAAAGCATTCTCTTTCTTAATGGCATCAACACTTGGAAAACTAGATTCTCCGCAGGTTCACATTTCTATGTCAGGTGGTCTTCCAGAACTATTTAGGTGTGATCGAGAGCCCAGGACACAGTCCCTCGACTTGGAACCATGGAGCTGGGAGGAGTCTTCACCATCTTTTTGGCACTCTTCTTGTCTTGCCTGATCATCCTTATTGCCTGGAAAAGAACCAAAAAAGGGGGAAAGCTGCCCCCAGGCCCCACTCCAATCCCTTTCCTTGGGAACCTGCTGCAAGTCCGTATTCAGGGAACTTTTCAGTCTTTAATGAAGGTGAGTCTGTCTACCTCTTCTCTTAGGGCTGGAAGTCACTAATCCGGTAGCCAGATGTGTTGTGACTTCAAAAACACAGACTTATGGAAACAGTTTGTAATCTTAGAATTTCAAAACTCCAGTTCTTAAAATCTTGGAAACATAAACTCTTAGATCTTGGAATAAAACAGTCACAATCCCAGGACTTTGGACTCATATCTTTAACCACAAGGACTTGTACATGGATTGTCTTAGAACTTTGAGACACTATATCATGAAATCTTCAGATTCTAGAAATTTAGCAGTTTTGAGAGAGTAGTGTGGGTCTTGGATTTCATCTAATTCAGAACCATCATTTTCTAGCTGAAGAAACTAAAACTTTCAGGTACAGGGGTGATTCTTCTTCAGGATCACAGAAGTCAAGATTTTCAAGTCTTTTCTGCCTGTAGTCCTTCCAAGTAGAGAATTTACCTTTATATCTTCTTCCCACATTTGTACTCCTGAAATCTCCACACTCTGAAGTCCTTGACTGATTTCTACATAATTCTCCAATGCTTCCCCTCCTCTGGTGTTTTTCTTCACTCCCAGCTCCACAAGAAATATGGTTCAGTGTTCACTGTATACATGGGTCCCCGGCCAGTAGTTGTTTTATGTGGATTTGAGACAGTGAAGGAGGCATTGATAGACCAAGGAGATGATTTCAGTGGACGTGGAGAAATAGCTTCAATAGAACGAAACTTCCAAGGTTATGGTAAGTAATGATGATGACAAAAACAGAAATGATTACAAATGATTAAATTTCCAAGTTCTTTGCCAAGCTACATATTTAGTAATTTCTAGATATGTCTTACTCTATGATGACTCTTTGTGTAAGTACATTGATATATAAGCATGAGCTTCTGTGTACACATATTTGCATGTCTAGAAAATCCAAGTAGTATACAGAAAACAGAGTTACTATCCCTACCCCATGGACATTCTATCCATACCTCCACCCCCTTTTATGCATTCATGGAGATATTAATCTCTCTCTCTGTCCTATAAGAAACTCTCCTCAATCTACCCTGGTAATTCTTAGCCTGATTCTGTTACTTCAGTCTGGATAACTTTTGAGAATCCTGCAGGGAGAGAGTCTTATTGTCCTCATTTTTGATGGTCAAGAGGTTCTTTCTTTAAAGAATTTTCATAATTCATCTTTGTATGGCATAGACTTGAACATAGCAAGGGGAGGGCTGGCAGGAGCCTGACACTGAAATCCTGGCAGGTGTAGCTATGGCCAATGGAGAGCGATGGAAGATTCTTCGACGCTTTTCCTTGACTATTCTTCGGGACTTCGGGATGGGAAAGAGGAGCATTGAGGAACGTATTCAGGAGGAGGCCGGCTTCCTACTGGAGGAACTTCGGAAGACCAAGGGTATGGGGACAACCTGGGGGAGGGAGAGTAGGTAGTTGGGTGGTTATAGAGAGCTAAGTCCTGAGATGATATGCCTGAGTGGAAGAAAGCTGTGAAAAAGAAAGGCTGAAAAATGGTAAAGATTCATTGAGATTTCCAGCAAGCTTCCATGCTGAAAATGAACATGGAAGGGTTTTTTTTTGTTTGTTTGTTTTTAAACCAGGAATCAAACGCAGGACCTTCCAGTTGCCAGGTAGGTGCTTGTGCCAGTGAACTTATCTCCAGTCCTTGGAAGAATCTTTAATCCTTCTGTTTACACTAGATTAGAAACTCTAATCAGTGGAGTCCATTAGCTCATGAAATTTCATGTAGATTTTGATGGTGTGTGTGTCTGTGTCTTCTTGTGGATACAGGATCAAATTTCATTGTGTTTATACATTTTTATTGTGCTATATAAAATAACAGATTATACCATCTTTATGACTTTTTTCTTTCTCCCTTTCTCCCTCCCTTCCTTCCTCCCTTTCTTTTTCTTTCTTTCTTTCTTTCTTTCTTTCTTTCTTTCTTTCTTTCTTTCTTTCTTTCTTTCTTTCTTCTTTCTTTCTTTCTTTCTTTCTTTCTTTCTTTCTTTCTTTCTTTCTTTCTTTCTCTTTCTTTCCTTCCTTCCTTCCTTCCTTCCTTCCTTCCTTTTTTGTACCAGGAATCAAACTCGGGACCTTGTGGCTTGCCAGGCAGGCACTTGTGCCACTGAGCCATACCCACATCCCTTCTTCACCATTAACAAAAAACCATTTTGATAGTGTTAAGTGTATTTACCTTATTGTGGAACAAATCTTTAAAAGTTTCTCATCTTGCAACTCTGAAATTCTTTACCCATTTTTATTATATTTTTAAAGGAGACTAGTTTCACCCCCCCCCATAAGGTCTGGAACTCATGGAATTTTGAGAGAAAAGACACAGGGTCAAGGAAATACAATAACAAATAGCAAAAATATAGAAATAGAGATATATTTATTTAAATTAGAGGTCCCTCTTCAGGACTTTATGGATGGTTTACAAGGCCTATATAAAGACTCTGAATGGCTACATATGCCCAGAGTTATTTATAAAATTATATACTTGTGAATATATGCATTTTCCTGGGGAAATTGTTCCTAAATCCACTTACCTCACAGCATCCCATTTGACAGATAGTACAGCTGAGGTCTAGGGAAGGATTTTCTCAGTAGCCTAAATGGAATTATTGGTAAATCTAGGCAGAATCTAGGTATCCTTCTGGGTTTTTTTTTGAAATGTGTTTCTTACCATCACATTTTCTCCCAAATCTGTGACTCTGCCACAAACACAGATAAGTAACAATGACAAAAATAATGGTTAAGTTCCACCAGTCTTGAGTGTTTATTATATGACAAGCACTGGGTTAAGAATTTTACATGGATAATTATATTGAATTTTCATAATCTAATAAGTTGTCATTTCTTAACCATTTTGAAGATTGGGAAATCTTGATTCAAACCTAAAAATGAAATAATTTGCACATGCTATTACCCAACAGATCTAGGAGTCTAGGAGGGGTATAATACCCCTCAGTAGAAATACACTTTATATTTCTAACTTTGGCTCTTAGTTTAGACCATTTCTATCACACAGGTGCCCCAGTTGAACTTACCTTCATCCTGAGCCGCACTGTCTCCAACGTCATCAGTTCTATTGTCTTCGGAAACCGGTTCGACTATGAGGACAAGCAGTTCCAGCGTCTGCTATGGCTGATCAACCGGAGTTTCATTGAGATGAGCAACCCCTGGGCACAGGTGACCACTGGTGTCTTCTCTACCCACGCTTCGATGTCCATTAACTTCCCTATAGCTCCCTTACTCCTCCCCCACAACCCTGGGAGGTAACTACCAACGTGCCAGAGACTCCAAGAGGTAAAGGTCCATATTAAGTTCTCAGAACCAGCACTGGAGTTGGATCCCAGGTCTCTGATTCCAAAGATCTCATTTGGTTCCTGGGGTCAGTCACTGATAAACCTCTTTTACCTTTCCATACAGGTATATGACATGTACTCAGGAATCATGCAGTATTTCCCAGGAAAACACAATTATTTGTACAACTTGATAGAGGATTTAAAGGACTTTGTTGCACAAAGGGTTAAGATCAATGAAGCATCTTTTGATCCTCAAAACCCTCGGGACTTCATTGACTATTTCCTCATCAAAATGCACCAGGTACCTTATCCTTTATCTCTAATCCAGTCCTCTCAGCTCTTCAATCTCTAGTATGTGCAGATTTCAACTCACTTATAAAGGTTTAGAAAAAAAAGAGCAAGTATTATTTCATATGATTTATTTTTATCAATAGATGAGATATAGAAACTATGATACTATAGATATTTACACACATAAAACAAAGTTTTTAAATTTGATGAAGTGAAACATTTCTTTTACTAACATGTATCAGTTGTACACATTAATGGGTGATAATTAATGTGTTTTTATACATGAATTCAGTATGCCCTGGACAAAGTCAACATCTTCCTTTCTTCTCAACTTTCCCATTCTCTAGTAATCACTATTTTACTTTCAGGCCAATTTTTTTAAAGCTTCTTCTTACAAAAGTGAATTTCAGTGTTTGTCCTGTGTCTGGTTTATTGAATGTAACATATAATCCTTCAGTTTCATCCATTTTGCTTCAAGTGGCAGGGTTTCCTTCTTCATTATGACTGAATAGTACTCCAGTGTGTGTGTGTGTGTGTGTGTGTGTGTGTGTGTGTGTGTGCATTTTCACATTTTCTATATCTAAAATAGACTTTGAATCTAGAAATTTTAGCAACAAGGAAACTTAAAATGTTTCAGCTTCCTAATTATTTATGCCAGCGACTTACATTTGCAGAAAGGTAGGACAAGCCTTTTAAGAAACTTAGCTTAGTCTTTAAATGTGTTAAAAGTTTAAGACCTTAAAAATGTAGAAATTTAAAAAATCTATCTGTACCATTTATTATTAGAATTTAGGAAATTACATTTTTATTGGAGAAATTTGGCACTTGGTGATTTAAAATTATACCTCACTTTTCAAGCCTTACATGTGATTCTATATTCTTCTCTTCCCATTCTACTCTTTGTTCACCCATGCCAACCACACTGGCCTCTGCCTTGCTGTTCCTCGAACACACCAGGCACATGCCTGCCAGGAATTTTGCTCCAGTTCTTTCTTCTCCTAGACTTGGTTTACTCATTTATTGTATTTTCACAAATCCCTACCCTTGAGACAGTGAGAACATAAGAAAGGAAAGACGCAAGAGGATGATTCTACTTACTACCTCCCTCACTTTTAGGAAAAAAATAATCCACACACAGAATTCAACCTCAAGAACTTGGTCCTTACCACTCTCAACCTCTTCTTTGCTGGCACAGAAACAGTGAGCTCTACACTACGTTATGGAATCCTGCTGCTAACAAAGTATCCTGAGGTGCAAGGTCAGTGTTCAGCATGAACTACTAATCAGTTACCTCTCGCTCCTAACAGGAAGGAAGACATCATCTTGAAAATGTAGAATCCCATAGCTCTGACTCTTCACCCTTCAGTACTTCATCTTGAAATGTATGATGTGGGAGGACACTAGTTTAGTCTTTGACTTGATGACTCCTATGGTTCCTGATGCTTTGACTTGATGACTTCCTATGGTTCCTGATACTTAGTATTTTAAACAACATAGATTTTATTGTCTTACAATACAGAGGCCAGATGCTCAGAAGGCTTTCATTAGGCTGAAACCAAGGCTGAGTCTAATTCCTAGCCTTTTCTAGTTTTTAGGGCTGCATTCTTTGTATTTCAGGATGCAGGACTTTCTTCTTTCTTTCTTCTTTCTTTCTTTCTTTCTTTCTTTCTTTCTTTCTTTCTTTCTTTCTTTCTTTCTTTCTTTCTTTTTCTTTCTTTCTTTCTTTCTTTTTCTTTTCTTCTTCTTCTTCTTCTTCTTCTTCTTCTTCTTCTTCTTCTTCTTCCTTCTTCTTCTTCTTCTTCTTCTTCTTCTTCTTCTTCTTCTTCTTCTTCTTCTTCTTTCTTCTTCTTCTTCCTTCCTTCCTTCCTTCCTTCTTTCCTTCCTTGTTTTTTTGAGACAAGGTCTTGCCATGCAGTTCAGGATGGCCTTGAACTCACTGTATAGCCCATGCTGGCCTTGAATTCAGCAATCCTCTTGCCTCAGTCTTGAGTGCTAGGATTACAGGCATGAGCCACCATGCCTATCTACAGGACTCTTTTTGCATCTTTAAAACCAGTGGTGTAGCATCTTTCTTCTGCTTAAAGAGTTTCTGTTTGCTTTCCTGTCACATCTCCTAATTCTACTTTCTGTTTCTATTTTATACGGACACATATGACTTTATTAGGGTCAGTCTAGATAATCCAGGATAATCTCTCCATAAAATCCTTAATTTAATGGCATCTTCTTTAAAGTCCTGTTGTCATCATATGTACATAACATTCACAAGTTTTAGAAATTAGGAAGTGGTTATCTTTGATGGCTATTTGATTAAATGTATCATCAGAAGCAAATAGAACCATTTTAGTAAATTTTAACCTGGCCTATTTGGGTTATTCCAGTGAGGAACTCATTTCTTGCATAAAGAAAATCCCCAAATTGGCCATTCTCTTTACTAATGAAGTTCAAACAAGCCTTGCATAGGTCTTTAGTGTATTCTAGTAAAGGTCAAATGTCCTGCCTGACAGTCAAGGCTCCAGAATGTGTGCCTCCCATTGTCTGCTGAGTATTTATTAAACACTGTAGGTGTATCAGTTTTTTTTTTCTGAGATGGGGTTTTGCTATGCAGTTTAGGCTGATTTGAACTCACTTTGAAGCCCAGGCTGGCCTTGAACTCCCAGTAATCCTTTTTTCTTAGCCTCCCAAGTACTGGGATTACACACTTGACTGGATATATCAGTTCTTAACTACAGTATAAAGAAGCAATAAAAACACATATAGCCTTCAGCTTCAGAGATCTCTTTCATGGAGATAGGGATTATCTCTCCATTTCAAGGTTCTTAACTTTTCTGCTATATTTTATGATCTAGCCAAGGTCTATGAAGAAATTAACCAGGTGATTGGACCACACCGGATCCCAAGTGCGAATGATCGGCCTAAAATGCCTTACACAGATGCTGTCATCCATGAGACACAGAGAATCACAAACATTGTGCCCATGGGTGTCCCCCATATTGTCACTCGGGACACTCATTTCCGAGGCTATTTCCTCCCCAAGGTGTGTTTTAATGCTCATGCTGCTCCTTCACCTTTTCCCTCTCCTGTTTTTCTACCCCTTTTGTCCAATACTGATTTCTCCTAATTACTCCTATCTTCCTCTCAGGGCACAGATGTGTACCCCTTACTTGGTTCAGTCCTCCAAGAGCCCAAATACTTCCGCTACCCAGATACCTTCTATCCCCAACATTTCCTGGATGAGCAAGGACGCTTCAAGAAGATTGAAGCTTTTATACCCTTTTCTTATGGTAGGTTTCTAAGCTCTAATTACCCTAGCACCCAAGTAAGTGCTATAGCCCTCTCTTGAAGTCCCAATCAGAATGGAGAAGTTGAAGGCAATATCATAGAATCAAAAAATCCTAGAATCCCAGTATCAGGAGATATTAGAATCATTGACTCTAATACTTAGAAAAAAAGAAACTTTTAGAGCAGTAACAGTATAAAATAAGGGATCAGCAAATTTTTTTCTGTTAGAAAAAGACACAAAATATTTTAGGTTTTGCTAGCAATGTGGCCCTTGTCTGAACTATTTATCTCTACCATTGTGCTGTGAAAGCAGACACTGACAACAGTTAAATAAATCATCTTGTGTATGAACCACCAAAATTTATTTATCGACACTGAAATTTAAATTTTATTTGATTTGAAATACCAAAAATGTCATTTAAAATTCTTTTACAAACATTTAAAATATGCAAATCATTTACAGTTTGGGAAAGCCCTGCAAGCAGCAGAACATTTACCTGGTGGATTTAGGACCGTGGTTTTACAGCGGGTGGCAAACTTACAGCACATGTGTTATTTGAATTTTCTTTAAAGACAAAAGATGTTAATGTATGAATTGTTTTTTCTAAACTCAAACCTAAGTACTTAGGTTTAACTGCAGTGTTGGTACTTGGGGATAAATGAGGGGGTTCTGTGTTGCAGTTTTGATTCTTTTCTTTAAAAGGTCCACCATCACTGTTTTAGAGTAATGGAATTTTAAGTGGAAGCCATGTGGAACCTGGAATCAGATTAAATGATTTCAGCTCTGATCTATGAAATAGATATTAATCTCTTAATGCCTTTGAAAAGATTCTTAGATAACAATAAGCACTGTTTAAACATGAGCTCTCAGTTTTTTTCTCTCATCAATGTCTGGCAGATAATAGGCATTTGACAAACCTTTGAGGAATCGAAATGAACACAGCTTTGAAATCCATGGATCCTTTAGAGCCATTTTACCTTGGATTCAATGGAATCTGAATGATCAAAGAAATAGCTGCCATGTGTTGAGGCCCTCTAAGTAAAGATTCTAGATAGGCACTAACTGTAGGAACCCACTGAATCTTGATAATAACCCTATAAAGTAGATATGGTTATGACCTGAGATGTGTGGGGTGGTCATGCCAGCAAGACCCCATGTTGTCATCATCTTGTAGGTGTGAATCATTTTCCAACCTTTTCTGTATCCCCAGGAAAGCGTCTTTGTCTGGGAGAGAGCTTGGCTCGCATGGAACTCTTCATCTACTTCACCTCCATCATTCAGAACTTCTCCTTACATTCCCTGGTGCCACCTGAAGATGTTGATATCTCTCCTCAGGTCTCAGGATTTGGCAACATCCCCCCAGCTTATCCACTACGCGTGGTGGCCCGTTGACTATTCCTTATTATTGGTCAAGAAAAGACTAATTAGAAAGCTGAGCTGTACTTGCCCAGGCATACTCACTTCCTTACCTCCCCAAATTCTCATGATTGTAATAGAAAGCACTCTTACTACTGTGATGGGCCATAGCTCAAGGAAGGTCAACTGCATGTCCTCTATAGCCAGTAGAAGAGCAATGTGCTGACCATGATTTAGGCAAAAGCTTGTGTGTTTATAGTTAACTTAATCACCTGTGTTTTTGTTTCTGTCTGCACTAAACTCTTGTAGATTCTGTCTTTAGTTGTTCCTTTGTCTTTGTCCTGTTATTGATTAAAATAAAGTTCAAAATAAATTCCTTGGTGTTTCATTTTCATCTTTACCCTCTCTGCCCCAAATAGTCAAGACAGAAATCAAGGCTGTTCAATGTAACATTTATTGAGTACTGTGGAACTCACTGAGGAATAAACTTACTGAGGAATAGAGTACACCTCTTGTTAACTCATATTTTCTGATAAACTTGCTTTCCTCATTGTTCTTAACATAATTACAAATTCTATGTATTCCCAATTATATTTTGAAAATTGTTCATAGCCATATTAAAACCTCACTGACTTGCTCAGCTGATAAAAACCACTCATATTTCATTTCATTAGCTAATATTTGTCAAATTCCCAGCATGTGCCTGTATACTCCTTAGGTACTTGGGATACATCATTGAACAAAAGAAAACAAAAACTCCTATCCTAATGGAGCCTGCATTCTAGTGGGAGAGGTAGATAACAAAGCAAAAAATTTGGTTACTTTACATAGCAAAGGCTACTAGCTACAAGAAGGTGATTGGTTAGCTCACAAAATCAATGGGAGTTTTTGGTAGAACAGTCTATGAATGTGAATGGGAAACACATGGTTACAAGAGGGGAACAGTGACCAAGGTAATGGTCAGAGCAGTCTGGCAGGGGCTTCTGCACACCTTCCAGGGCATTAAACACCATTAACATGGCACTACTGACCACTTCTGTCACTGCAGACTACTTCCTCACTGTGCCTGTGTTTTTGTGTCCCATCCTCAAAGTTCAAAGTTCTAAGCAGGATGATCGGATTAGTCAGATGTTAAAAACTTAAGGCACTAGATACAAATGAACATTAGACAAAAAGAGATCCTGCTGTTTTATTTCTCTCTGTGTCTCTCTGTGTCCCTCCATCCTTCTTTCCCTCCCTCTATCCCTCTATCTCCTTCTTCCTTTCTCTCCCTATCTCTCTTCCTCCCTTACCTCACCTCAAAAACAGAAGGGAATAAGTTCAGTCTACCTGATGCCATTGCTTCCCCTTGTGAGTGGCTAGGAAATATCCTAAGCCATGCAGATTCAAGTGGCCATTTCGGTGATAGTTGACACTATGCTTAGAATCTGGTACACAAACCAAAAAGGAGCTCACTGGTTTTCTTTTATCTTTTTCTCCCCATTCCCTTTCTTGCCCTTTTCCCTTTCCCATTCTGAGGTTTTCACCCATCAGGAAACTCAAATTCTTTAATTTTTTAAATAATAGTAATTAGCAGGAGGGCTAGGGAGCTAGAGGATGAAAGAGATGAATTGGTCCTTGAGTATTCTCTTGGTTCCAGAGTAGTTACTACTCTTCTATTTGGGTAAGGAAAGGTGCCCTCTTGTGTGTCCCACCTACGTGTTAATGCTAATCAAAGAGGAAGAGGAATATAAATTGTGGCCAAGCTATTAGGTTCTGTCCTCCACTTTGGCCAGCAATACCACATGAGGAGGAAAAGTGTGTGCTTCCTGTGCTTCCTGCTGCTGGATTGGGACAGAAAGGCTATTGGTGACTCCATGGTGACTCCAGCTGTTTCTCTCTCCTTTTCCCTAGTCATCAGCTCCAAACTGCAATGGGGTGGGGGTGGGGGTAAATGGACAAATATTCCTATTTAGCCACACCTTAAAGAGGTATGTCAGCAGGGCTTTGTTCACAGCCTTTTCTCCCAAGCCAGTGACAAGAGATCCAATTCATCCCTCTGTGACTGTCCCTGGTACATCTACCATTACCATTCTTAGTCCCAGAATCATCTACTCCAGCTCTACAGTTTTTAACAGTACTCTTCTGGGCTCTTAGTGGGTTGCTCCCTCTCTGTACCTTATTTGATTCAGGCTCAGGTTTATCTCCATAACTAAAATTGTATGTTCTCTATTGTTATTAAGTGACATCTCCAGATTTTCTTTAAAAAAAAAAAACCACAAAACTCCACAACTGAGCTGCCTCAGACTGTTGCTGTGGGTCTACCCCTTGGCCCAGCATGCCTGGTCACCTCAGACCGTTGCTGTGGGCCAAACACTCAGCCTGGCAACCTCAGTCACCCCAGACTGCCACAACGGGCCTGACCCTTGGACTAGAATGCCTGGGACACCCCTGGCAGGACTGAGCTGCCTTGGACTGCCACCTTGGGTCCACCCCTCGGCCCGGCACACCTGGGATGCCTGGACTGCTGCTGTGGGCACACCCCTTGGGGAACCCACCTACCTCCTGGACCTAGTACTGTGGTTGATCTTTGGATCCAACCCCTTGTCCCAAAACCTTGGACTACAGAGGATTACTGTGTTGGCTGGAGGAGACACTCAGGAACCTCTTACCCAAACAGAAGACCTCATCAGGCTCCAGTCAGTGTGGTGAGTTTGCCCATAAAATAGAAGTCTGCAGCGGGTAAATAGGAGTGGAAGTGAAGCTCCTTCCAGCTATAAGACCTTGGCGAAACTGGCAAGAGAGTGAGTAATCCCCTCCTCCACAAAAAGAACATCAGGCAGGCTGAAAAGTATGCCAATAAGGCCTCCCCCAACTTGTAGAAAATTAAAAGAGCTTATGAGACCCCCAGTGACACAGTAGGGCCTCAGCTGATACAAACACTAAAGACAGGGAGATCTGGTGACCTGAACTGCAACAATTGGAAGACATAACAACAGCAGGAACTAAGAGTTCACCTACATCAATACTTCTAGGCTAGTTAGCCTAGGAAGAATATAGGACTCACCCAACAAGCCTTGTAGGAGGAATTCAGGTGACTGCCCCCCCCTTCATTGTGGTATCCAGCAATTGGACAAACATTAACCACACAATAGGACCCTAAAATTCACACTACAGACTGTTTAGACTGTTGGAAATGAAAGACCAAATACTTACCCAAAAGGTGAAAATGAAAAAATGAAAAGGAAAACACAATCTCAAACATTTAGTCCATCAGGAGAAAGTACAGATGACACTGAAATTGAGGACTTTAAAAGTCATACACCAGAAATCTCTGAAAAGATAGCAAATCAAGTAAAGAAACAAATCCATGAGGCTATAGAGGAAATCAAACTAGAAATAATGTCTTACATAAAGACAGAAATAACAACTTTAGTAAATAAGTTGCTCAAAATAGCTAGAGAACAAATAGATAAAAAAATACAGGAGCATGGGAAATTGATTGAAACTTTGAATGAACAGTGTAGAAAACAAGCATGAAACAAATTCAAAGAGCTATCCAAGAAACAAAAAGTTGTATTGAAAGATGGCAAAACCTTTTAAATGAAGCTGAGTATAGAATTTCAGACTTTGAGGACAGGACCGCAGACAGCCACCACGAAAGGATAGAACTTATAAAAACAACAAAGCAGCATGAAATGACAATCCAGCAGCTTCAAGCTGATGCCAAGAGCAACAATGTAAGATTGATAGGCATCAGTGAAGATGCAGGAGTCAACACAAAGGACATACCTAAACTATTCACAGAAATAATAGTAGAAAATTTGCCAAACATGGGGAAAAATCAGATATACAAATAAGTGATGCATACAAAATGCCAAACAGTCATAACCAACATAAATCTACACCCAGACATAGAATAATTAAGATCCCAGACATACAGCATAAAAACAGAATACTAAAAGCTGTTACAGAAAATGCACAACTCACCTATTAAGGAAAACCCATTAGAATCATGGAAGACTTCTCATCACAAATCTTCAGGTTAAGATGAGCTTGGAGTGAAGTATTTCAAGCCCTAAAAGAAAACAACTTTCAACCCAGACTGATGTATCCAGCAAAACTGTCTTTCAAATTTAATGGAGAAACAAGATACTTCCATGACAAAGAACAACTAAAGAAATTCATGTCCACCAAACCAAGCCTAGAAAGAGTACTGAAAGACATACTAGACAGAGATAAAAATGACCACAATCTCCACAACAACAACAGAAAGAAACCATCAGGCTGGACAAAAAATAAAACAAGGGAGAAAAGCAGGAAACCAACAACAGGAGCACAACATGGCAAAGTCAAGCCAGTACCTATCAGTGATATCCATAAATGTAAATGGGCTCAATTCACCTATCAAAAGAAACAGGTTGACAGAATGGATCAAGAAACAGGATCTCACAACATGCTGTATACAAGAAATACATCTGAATCAAAAGGAAACTCATAGATTAAAAGTTAAAGGATGGAAAACAGTATTCCATGCAACAGGAACCCAGAAAAAAGCAGGGGTAGCTATTCTATTTGTGGACAAAGTCAACTTCAAACCTGAAAAGATTAAAAGAGATAAAGAAGGCCACTACATACTTGTAAGTGGAAAACTACAAGAGGAAGAACTAATTATAAACATATATGCACCAAATACAGAAGCACCCAACTATATAAGACAAATACTAATGGATATGAAAAACCAAATACACAAGAACACAATTGTAATAAGAGACCTTAACACTCTACTGTCACAAAGAGATAGATCAACTAGGCAAAAAGTCATCAAAGAAATAACAAAACTGAATCATACCTGTGAGCAAATGGACTTAGTGCACGTTTATGGAGTGTTTCACCCAACCACATCAGAATATACATTCTTCTCAGCTGCACATGGGACATTATCCAAAATAGACTATATATTAACCATAAAGCATTCTTAACTAAATGCAAAGGGAGCAATATTATCACATGCATAATATCTCACTATAGCACACTAAAATTGGAAATCAATGGCAAAAAACTGCACAACCTGCGTAAATACATGGAAATTAAATAACAACCTTCTGAAAAACCAGTGGCTTACAGATGAAATTAAAGAAGAAATAAAACAATACCTACAATACAATGAAAATGTGGATACAACATACTGTATGTAACCTATGGGACACAATGAAAGCAGTCCTAAGAGGGAAGTATATAACAATAAATTGACACATCAAGAAAACAGAACAAACAGAAATAAATAACCTAATGCTATATCTCAAGCTTCTAGAAAAGGAAGAGCAAGTCAAATCCAAAGCTCATAGAAGACAGGAAATTGTAAAGATTAGAGCAGAAATTAATGCAATTGAAACTTAAAAAAACAATACAAAGAATTAATGAATCAAAAAGCTGTTTTTTTGAGAGAATAAACAAAATTGATAAATCTCTGGCCAACCTCATCAAGAAAAAGAAAGAAAAAATGCAAATACATGCAATAAGGACTGAAAGGGGGGAAATTACTACAGATCCCATGGAAATACAAAAGATGATGAATACCTACTTTGAAAATCTCTACTCACATAGAGAGGAAAACATAGAGGAAATGGACAGATTTTTAGAAACATATGAACTACCAAATCTCAACCAAGAAGATATAGCAATTTTGAATAATCCAATATCAGCTATTGAAATTGAAAACATAATAAAAAACTTACCAACAAAGAAAAGCCTAGGTCCTGATGGATTCAAGGCTGAAATCTATAAGAAATTTAGAGAAAATTTAATGCCAGTACTCCATAAAATCTTCAATGAAATTGAAAGATAAGCAGGTCTCCTTAACTCATTCTTGGAGGCAAGTATCACTCATACCAAAACTAGAGAATGACCCAACCAAAAAGGAGAACTATAGATGCATCTCACTAATGAACACTGATGCAAAGATTCTCAATAAAATATTGGCCACCATAATGCAGCAAATCGTCAAGAAGATTATACACCATGACCAAGTGGGATTTAATTCAGGAAAGCCAGGATGGTTGAACATATGCAAATCAATAAATATAATAGGCCACATCAACACAGCCAAAAATAAAAATCACATGATCATCTCAATAGATGCAGAAAAAGCTTTTGATAAAGTCCAATACCTGTTTATGATAAAAACCCTGCAAAAACTCCAAATAGATAGTATGTACCTCAATCTCACAAAGCCATTTACGACAAACAACAATCAACTTTGTACTGAAAGCCTTCATTCTAAAATTAGGAACAAGACAATGATGCCCACTATCACCACTCCTAGTCAATATAGTTCTGGAAATATTAGCCAGAGCAATCAGACAAGAGGGAGAAATAAAAGGAATTAAAAATAGGAAAAGAAGAAGTTAAATTATCATTATTTGCAGAGAACATGATACTCTATATAGAAGACCCCAAAAACTCCATTAAAAGACTACTAGAGGTAATAAACAAATTCAGCAGTGTAGCTGGATACAAAGTCAACACTCAAAAATCAATAGCATTCCTGTACACAAACAAAATCTCACTGAGAGAGAAATTAGCATCTAAAAAATGAAATACTTAGGAATCAACCTAACCAAGAATGTAAAAGACCTATATGCTGAAAATTATACTACTCTAAAAAAGGAGACTTAAGAAGATATTAGAAAATGGAAGGATATTCCTTGCTCTTGGTTAGGAAAAAACCAACATTGTAAAAATGGCCATACTCCTAAACTGTGATACAGATTCAATGCAATTCCAATCAAAATACCATTAAAATATCTTAGAGATCTAGGGAAAATATTCCTAAAATTTATCTGGAAACAGAAGAAAACTAGAATAGCAAAGGCAATTCTGGGCAACAAAAGCAAGACAGGAAGCATCTCAAGTCCTGACTTGAAGCTATACTACAAAGCCACAGTAATAAAATCAGCATGGTACTCACAACAAAATGGACCTGAGGATCAATGGAACAGATTAGAAGATGAAAACACTACTACAAAGACACTCAGCCACCTTATAGTTGACAAATGGGCTAAACATGTTCACTGGAAAAGATAGCCTCTTTAATAAATGGTGTTGGAAAAATTGGCTTTCCACATACTGAAGACTGAAACTACTTCCATGCCTATCACCATACACTAAACTAAAGTCAAAATGGATCAAGGATCTAAATATTAAAACAGAAACACTAAATCTACTGGAGAACAAGGTAAGTAGAAATCTTGGACACATAGGGTTAGGCAAAGAATTCATGAATAAAACACAAACTGCACGGGAAATACTTCAAAGAATCAACGGCTGGGATCTCATATTACTAAAACGTTTTTGCACTTCAAAAAAAATCACCAACAAAGTGAAAAGAAAGCTCACAGAATGGGAAAGAATTTTATCCAACAATCCCTCAGACAAAGGACTTACATCCAGAATATATAAAGAATTGAAAAACATCAAGCCTCTAAAATTCAAAGACCCTCTCCAAAAATGGGCATCTGAAATGAACACACATTTCTTAAATGAAGAAATACAAATGGCAAATAAATATAAGATGAAATGTTCACCATCACTGGTCATTCAAGAGATGCAAATTAAACAGCATTGAGATTTCATCTCACCCCAGAAAGAATGGCTGCCATCAAGAAAACAACTGATAACAAATGTTGGCAATGATGCGGGGGGAAAAGGAACACTTCTCCACTGTTGGTGGGAGTGCAGACTGGTGCAACCACTGTGGAAATAAGTATGGAGATTCTTCAAAAAACTAGGATTGGAAGTTCCATTCAATCCAGCTATTCCCCTCTTCGATATTTTCCCAGAAAAATGGAAAAGGTCATGTCACAGTGATATATATGAACCCATGTTCATAGCAGTACTATTTGTGGTAGCGAAATCTTGGACACAACCAAAAGTCCCATCAACTGCAGAGTGAATGAAAAAGATGTGGTATTTTTATACAATGGAATACTACTCAGCTATAAAAGGATGATCTTGAGGCCTTTGTAGGTAAATGGAGGCAACTTGAGAATATCTGCATTAGTGAAATAAATACTCACATTAAGTAAATATCACATTTTATCTCTAGTGTAAAACATAATAAGAACTGACAGAATAATGGCATCCAAATAGTATAATAGATATTGTAAAAGTGAAAGGGAAGCAAAGTGCTCTAAACGGTATAACAGTATGTATAGTATGTAAGATAGATGACCATATTACTAAATTTCCATTAGATCATTGAACAGAAGGGTTTGCACTGTCAATTATTTGACTGTCTAGCCACTTTTTATGCTTTGATTTTGTAACTTTAACAACCATTTTTAAGGTTACAATATGTAATGTATCAACTAGAGATTTTATGATGTTAATTTTTAAAAATTCTGTATTATTCTATTTTGTTTTTTAAATTTTCTTTCCTTTCTTACTTTAAATTAAAAAAAAAACCTTAAAAAAACCCTCTCCATGAGTTCTTTAAATATGTTATATGTCCCTACATCTAAAAACTTTTGGAGTGACATTGCATAAAGCCCAGTTTTGCATACAACTTCTTTTTTATGCCTTTCTGATCTATTGTAAACGTGTAAACAAGATTTGTGCATGCTTTGGGGAGATCAGTACCTGCAAGTAGCTGTATACCAAGGGCAAGGATGCATGTCTTCTGGTTATAACAGCAGTAGCATTGGCCCCTGTTGCCTGGCCAATAGATAGATTTCTCCATGGCTGGCAGGGGTGCCTGGGACAGTCATGACAGAAAGTTGGGGCAGGGTTCATATGCATGTGCAGTCTGACCCTGGAGATGTTGCAATGCTTGCAGTGTGATCCTGAGAAAGCTGGGAAAGGGTGCTTGGGCAGCATGATATCACGCAAGTTGAGGTGGACTACACATGCAGCATGACCCCAGGAGCCTAAAAGATTCTGTAGTTTTCAATTTTCTTTTTCTCTTTATCTCTTTTCAAAAGTACACATGTTAAGAGATTATGAGTAATTCAATATCTGTTCCAAAAAATCACCTCCAGGTTTTATTTTATGAAATTGAGAACCTTTTTAAATGGAGTAGTAAAAAAGTTGATGTTTTCCTGTATTTCTTTAAATCTGTTAAAGACTGAAAGGCATGTCCTCAAACTTGGTTTTAAAACAGGGACAGAAAATAACCAATGATCCCACATAGCAGTCTACTCTTCCTCTCTCCTTCTTGTGACTTGTACCAGTTTAACTCAGGTGCTAAAAAGAGAAAATACTTCTAGTGTGCTGGAGTATTAGAAAAATTACAGTTATGGTTTACCTAAGGAAAAAAGTGCTAAATAATGTCCCCTCAGAAAGCTAACTGACTAATGTTTATAGGTATAAACCTAAGACTAAGCAAAGCGATTACTGCATTATAAAGCAGTATGGCCAGTGCACCTATAGAAGTGTACCTTGATTTAATGTAATTATTTTATATGCTCTGTATGTTTTCTTGTGTGTTCATCTGCCTGCTAATCTGTTTTAAATTATTGACTAACATGCCTGCTGTTGTCTGAAAGGGAAAAACTGTATAAGAGAAATTGGTTTTTTTAAAACTTAGTTTCTTTGAAACTACCTAGCTCTATAACTGCTTCATAGCTTTGTAATTACTTTCCTGACCCCTGTAACCACAAGGGCATATCAGACACACAGGCCTGATTGTACTATAGTACCAAGCTTCATTAATTGGTGAACATTAATCTACCCTTGTAACCGATGATCTCATTTTGCTAGCTAATCAGAAGAATTGCTAGGCTGTTTTGTCTTGCCTCTATACCTCTTACTCATCTAAAAGCCCTAGGCCACCAGACTGGGGCCTGATCCCGATCAGGGATCCTAATCCCTGATCCCGATCATAGGAATTATCCCGATCAGTGCCTGTTGGTGTACATAAATCAGCCTCCAAATCCTGGGTGTTTTTGCTTGATGTTGCAGCTCAATTTTTAAAGAGCTTTTTGGGAGTTCATATCAATTTATTTTTATTTTTTGTTATGATGGGGTTCTAGTTCTGTTAGACAGCAAACAATCAAACAAACAAAAAAACACTTGGTAACTTAGTTACTTCCTTCTCATTGCTGAGACAAAATGTCTGAAGTTAGCAGAAGGGGCCCAAAATTTAACCCAAAGTTAAGGGAGGAGAGATTTATTTAGCACAGTTTGTAGACGTTCCAGTCCATAATTGGCTGGTTCCAAGGCAAGGAAGCATGGCAGACATGGTAGAAGAGAAACAGTCCATTGTGGGCAGAAAGTAGCAAAGCAACAAAGGACGACCACAGCTCTTTTTATTCCTTATATCTTATGCAGGCAACTTAGGGCCGGTAGCACTCACATCTTTTTTGGTTTAAGTTAAAATATTTTTCTTTATTCTTTTAAAGAGAATAAAACAAAAGAGGGCAGAACAAAGCAGATCAGAACAGAACGACATAAGCAACACAGCACTTTACAATAAGACAACCGGACATTAACATTAGCTATCAAAATATCTCTTTGTCTGCTATAGTTGCGCATAGTTTCAAATACAATAATATCAAACATAACAAAATAGTATAAAACCATTCAAAAGAATAAAAAAATTACAGGACATTCTGAACCGAATAGCAGAGAATGATCAATGGCTATTATAATATCTCATTTTCAATAAAAATTTTGTTTATACTATCACATATATTAAAATCCCAATAAGACACAACATGATAGAACCGATAATAGCAGAGTAGAAGCATGGTAGGACTTCAAAGCAAGATGATATGCCGTAATGTTTTGTTCTCTTCAAAACAGCTGTTTGTACCATCACGCGTAAAAAAGTAAAAAAAAGAAAAACAGATTAAAACCATTCCAACTGATGAATGAAAACATAGAAAGGCTTCAAAGCAATGAAATGGGGAATCATGATTACCATAAAATCTTACATACTCTTACCAACTCTCTTACTAGGGAGACTATACAGTATTTACACTTGTGAGTTTGGTTTATTTCAGTTATGAGTATGGTCTTAAGTTGTGTGCATTTATTTATAAATATCTCAATGTGATCATTCTTCATAGCTGAGTAGTATAGCTTTATAGCTATATACATTGCTGAATTTATTTATTATATCTAGGAGTTTTTCAATAGAGTATTGGGTGTCTTCTATGTAAAGTATCATGCCATCTACAAATAATGATAATTTAACTTCCTCTTTTCCTATCTTTACTCCTTTTATTTCTCTTTCTTGTCTAATTTCTCTGGCTAGTATTTACAGTACTATGTTGAATAGGAGTGATGATAGGGGACATCCTTGTCTTGTGTCTGATTTTAAGGTAAAGGCTTTCAGTTTTTGGCCATTTAATTTGATGCTGATTGTTGGTTTGTCATAGATGGCCTTTATCTTATTGAGGTAAAGACCATCTATTGCAATTCTCTGTAATGTTCTTATCATGAATAAGTGTTGGACCTTATCAAAAGCTTTTTCTGCATCTATAGAGATGATCATGTGGTTCTTACTATTGGCTCTATTGATATGGTGGATTACATTTATTGATGTATGTATGTTGAACCATCCCTGCATTGCTGGGATTAATCCCACTTAGTCATGGTGTATAATCTTCTTGATGATTTGCTGCATCCTGTTTGTTGATATTTTATTGAGAATTTTTGCACCTGTGTTCATTACGGAGATTGGTCTGTAGTTCTCATTTTTAGTTGGGTCTTTCTCAGGTTTTGGTACTAGAGTAATGTTTGCTTCCAGGAATGATTTAGGAAGAATTGCTTCCTTTTCCATTTCATTGAAGAGTTTGAGGAGTGTTAGAATTAAGTCTTCTTTGTGTTTCTTGTGGAATTCTGCAGTGAATCCATCTGGGCCTGGGCTCTTCTTTGTTGGCAAGGACTTAATTACATTTTCAATTTCATTAATAGAAATTGAGTTATTCAGCAGATTTACATCTTCCTGATCCAGCTTCACTATTTCATATGTATCTAGGAATCTGTCTGTTTCTTCTGTGTTATGGAATCTATGAGATTAGGGGTTTTTGAAATAGGTGTTGATGATCTTCTGTATTTCCGCTGAGTCTCTAGTCATTTCATATTTTTCATTCCTTATTGCATGAATTTGGGTTTTTTATTTCCTTTTTTTAAATAAGCTAAGCCAGGGGCTTATCAATTTTATTTATTCTTTCAAAGAACGAACTATCTGATTCATTGATTCTTTGTATTCTTTTCTTAGTCTCTATTGCATTAATTTCTGCTCTGATCTTTAAAATTTCCTCCCTTCTTTTGGCTTTGGGCTTGGCTTGCTCATCTTTTACTAGATGTTGGAGGTGTATCATCAGGTTGTTTATTTGTGCTCATTCTGTCTTCCTGATGTGGGAACTCTGTGCAATAAATTTTCCTCCGAGAACTGCTTTCATTGCATCCCACAAAATCCGGTAAGTTGTGTCTGTATTTTCATTTATTTGTAGATATTGTTTAATTTCTTCCTTAATTTCCTCCATGACCCACTGATTGCTCAAGAGTGTATTACGCCATTTCCATGTGTTTGTAGGGTTTTTGCATTTGTTTTTATTGTTAATTTCAATGGCACTATGACATTGAATGGCCATCAATGACACTAATTTCATGGCACTATGGTCCGATAACATGCATGGGATAATTTCAATTCTTTAGCATTTACTTAAATATGTTCCATGGGCTAGTATACGGTCTATTTTAGAGAATGTCCCATGTACTGCTGAGAAGAAGGTATATTCTGATGTTGCTGGATGGAACACTCTGTGTATGTTTTGCAAGTCCTTTTGTTAACAGGTGTGATTCAGTTGTGTTACTTCTTTGCTGATTTTCTGTCTAGTTGATCTGTCCTTCTGTGTCAATGGCATGTTAAAATCTCCTGTTATAATTGTGTTATTGCTTATTTGATTTTTCATTTTTGTTAATATTTGCTTTGTATAGCTGGGTGCTCTAGAATTTGGTGCATATATATTTAAGATTGTTATCTCTTCCTCTTGAAGTTTTCCCCTAACTAGTATGTAGTGACCTTCTTTATCTCTTTGGATCATTCTTGGTTTGAAGTTCACATTATCTGCAAACAAAATAGCTACTCCTGATTTTTTTGTTTCCTGTTGCATGAAGTATTGTTTTCCATCCCTTGACTTTCAGTCTATGGGTTTCCTTTGGGGTTAGATGGGTTTCTTGTAGAAAGCATATGGTTGGATGTTTCTTGATTCATTCTGCCATTCTGTTTCTTTTGATTGGTGAGCTGAGGCCATTTTCATTAATGGTTATAACTGTTATATACTGGTTTATTGTTGACATGTTATCTTTCTGCTGTTGTATCTTTAGCTTTCCATTCTGTTTAATTGTCTTCCTTGTGTAGTGGTTTTATCCTATGTGTATCTAGAATGTCTTTCAGTATTCTTTGTAGGGTTGGTTTGGTGATCATGAAGTTTTTCAGCTGTTCTTTGTCATGGAAGTATCTTATTTCTCCATCCATTTTGAAGGACAGTTTTTCAGAGTAGGTCAGTCTGGGTTGGAATCATTTTCCTTAGGATCTGAAATACTTCACTCCATGCTCTTCTTGACTTCATTATTTGTGTTGAGAAGTCTGCTGTGATTCTGATAGGTTTTCCTTTATAGGTGATCTGTCTTTTCTCTCTAGGAGCTTTTAGTATTCTGTTCTTATGGTGTATTTCTGGGATGGTGATTATTATGTGTCTGGGTGCAGTTTTATTTTGATTATGGCTATTTGGAGTTCTATATGCTTCACTAATCCAAATGTCAGTTTACAATCTCATGTTTGGGAAGTTTTCAGCCAATACTTCTGTAAATATCCTCTTGATATCATTTGGGCTGTCCCCTCTTTTTCATTTATCCCTATTAATCTTATGTTATTTTTCTTTGCATCATCTTGCAGCTCTTGAATTGTTATTTCCTGATTCTTTGTGATTTTTAAAAGATCTTTCCCTTCCTGTTCACTAGCTGCGATCTTATCTTTGAGGTCTGAAATTCTATCTTCACTTTCATTGAGTCAGTTTTGGCAGCTTTCATAGAATTTTTGATTTCCTGTATATCTCCTTGAATCTGCTTTATGTATTCTGTTTGTTTTTTAAAGTGCTCATTCTGGGATTCTGTTTGCTTTGTTCCTCTAATTTTTTAGCTGTGTCTTCACTAGATGTGTTCACTATTTCTTTCAATACTTTTATCATTTCTTCTTTTACTTGGACAATTATTTCTGATTTGAATTTCTCCATAGCTTCCCGTAGTTGCTTCTTTATTTCAGTTGATATCATTTCAATCATTTGAGGTGTATGGCTTCTATTTTCTTCTATGTACATGGCTCCTAGGCTTTCTTGGGATGGGCTGGAGATTTGAGCCTGCCTTTTGCTCTTTCCTTTTGTCATTTTTCTTTATTTCCTTGCTTTGAGCAGTGTTTCAAAGCTTCTTCTGCATGTGTGGTGAATCACCTCCTGCACCCTCAGCTCCTGGAGAAGTCTGGTTTCCCCCTCAGGTTCTTGGCTCCCTAAATTGAGAGGCAGAAGCTTGGTGCGGTGAACTCGGGCTGGCGGAACCTCCGGGGCACAATCCCCTGTCCTAGAGGGGTGGATATGAACTCAACCACTGGGAGTGCTTGTCTTAAACTCTCCCCAGGCTAGCCCAAGTGGGCCAAGAGTCCTTCTGCGTGCTTTCCACCTCCTGAATGGAAAAAACGCCATTGGGCATGGTGGACTGAGGTCCTGGAACCTCCTGGGCCCAGTCCAGTGTCCCCAGTAGCTCACTAGAAACTCAATTGCTTGGAATGCAGGTCTCCAACTCCTCCTGGGGCACCGGGACTCACCTTGCACAGTCCCAATTCCCCTGCAGGCTTTTGGCTCCCTAAATTGAGAGGCAGAAGCTGTGTATGGTGAATTGGGGCAGGCAGAACCTCCAGGGTGCAATTCTCTCTCCTAGGGGGGTGGATATAAACTCAACCACTGGGAGTGCTGGTATTAAGCTCTTCCCAGGCCAGCCTAAGTGGGCTGAGAGTCCCCCTGCATGGTCTCTGCCTCCTGAACTAAAGGAAGGCTGCTGGGCATGGTGGGCTGAGGCCCTGAAACCTCCTGGTCCCAGCCCAGTATCCCCAGTAGCTTGCTAGAAACTCAATCACCGGAGGTGCAGGTCTCCAACTCTGCCCCGGGCACCAGGACTTACCTCACACAGTCCCAACTGCCCTGTAGGCTCTTGGCTCCCTAAAGCACTCACATCCTTAATCCTAGTGCCTTTGATCCTAGCATGAATCAATTCCAGTGTCACATATTGTAGATCCAGCCACATCTGAAAAATCTCTACCTATGACTACATGAGGTCTTGGTGAGACTTCTAGACACAGGTCATAACAACTGGTTATACAGATATTCAAGGGTCAAAAACTCACCCAAATATTAGAGGATAAAAATTTCTAGGCTCAAAATTTTCTAGGCTTATTTTCAAGTTACACAAAACTTGCAAATAAGCACCTTAAAGTTTGCTAACATGAAGGCTATACTGCATATGACTTAAGCTAATGTGTGTGTTTCTGTGTGGTAACTTTCCAGTACATATATTTATATGTTATTCTCCAAAAGTTGTGTTTGAGTGGGTTACAGGTAAGTGAACACTCATTTAATTATCCCATATTCCTTTAATTCATATGGTTTACCAGTGAGTTAATTTAAATTGTTTGGTAAGATAAGAGTAAAGACATCTTTAAAGTTGGTAACTTTGCCCAGATTGTTTTGCCCAGATTGCTAGCCAACTGAATATTTATCTTTGTCAAAATTGTTTTCAAATGCAATGTCCATTGTTTTCTATATACAATGCTTTGGTTAAAAATATAGACAGTTTTAAATGTTAACTGTGCTATGCTTTGGTTTGGAGTAACTGTTAAAATGAGAAATAAGTAAATATAAATGGAATTAATGCTTATAAATTTTCATAACAATATCTGAGCTATCAGTCACTAAATATAAATTCACATATTCTTGAATTTTAAAAGTTTGTATAAAGATAATAGATTTTGGCCTATTAAATGTGCTTTCATAAATTACATATTTTTTATTTAAAAAGCAATGAAGATCAAAACAAAACAAAACAAAAAAGATAGAAAGGATATAGAATTTCAAAAAAATAGTAAGAAATTAACATTAGTTAATACATTGCACTTTGTTATCCCAGAAGCAGTTGCTCCAGTTATAAGATTCAGGCATGAAAAAAATGATCAAACAACAAATAATGAAAACAAAAACTGTTCTTTTTGATGAACTAACAGAGATTAGTGCATACATATATGTATGTTTACATATAGTAGTTACATATAGTGCATACATATATGTATGTACATATAATCTTTTACCTTCTTCCTTTTCTCCTTTCCACTATCCCAGTATGTACATATGTGTTTAAGACTGCTTTTTAAAGTTTACTAAAAATTAAAGTTCTAATAACATTCTATACTTTATAAATAATAAATAAAAAATTTCCCATAAGTGGAGGAGCTCTGACTGGAGAAAATACTGGACAAAACTTTCCTCTGGCTGCAAGAACAACTGCCTGAACCAATTGGCTTCTGTTTTCCCCACTGATGGTTGTTTTTTTGGTTTTCCTCAGTCTTATTAGATGTTATTAAATTTTTATTTTTATACGCATTTCTTTGGCATAATTAATGCTTAAGTTTTTTATGTTTAAAATTTTAAAAATAAAATTTATTAGGGCGTAAAAAAGAATAGTTTTCTTAAGATGTTAAAGTATTCATGGTTAAACTTTAAAAACTAGACTTAAAAAAGGCTACTATATGTTTTATTAAGATAATTTCTTGTGTTTCCACTGCTACATTTTTGGTTACTTAAAAAAACTGAGTTTTTCTTTATCAATTATGGTCATCTTGGAAGTTGAATTTATGTAGACTGTTAACAGATAACAATTATGAAGCTTTCCAGGGAAATTTTGAGACCAAGGGCAATATAGCATTTTATTATAATAATCATGATGAGGTTATTAGATTAGAATCATTAGGTTTACATTTCTAAAAATACATTTAAATTCCCATTTTATTGTAAAGTAACTTTTTACCTACTTGCATTTATCTAATTATAGAATATTAAAGAATCTTTTACCTAGATTTATTATCTTTTAATACAATGTCATTTAAGTAGAATGTCCTTATAGATGTACTTTATAAGTCATCAATGCCTAATCTGTAGTCATTAGAGTGATACTGCCTGGACAGCACAGTGTTTAAGTACCTCTAACTGTTACAACACAATTATATAACAATAATAAAACCATAAACCTGAGAAAGTATGCACACTTTGTGGCTGGCTGTCCCATACTGGAGTGGTATGCTCATTTCATCCCAAGTAACTGGAACACAAGGGCAATTTCAATCAAAATTGTGTATCTCACAGAATTAGAGAAAACAATCATAAAATTCATCTGGAACCAGGAAGGACCTAGAATACCAAAGGCATTTCTAGGTAACAAAGACAAGGGACATTACAATACCTGACTGGAAATTATACTACAAAGCTACTATGATAGAAACAGCATGGTACTGGTAAAGAAACAGATCTGAAGATCAATGGAACAGATTAGAAGATGTAGAAACAACCTCAGACACACTAAACCATCTTATCTTTGACAAAAGTGCCAAACACACTTACTGGAAGAAAGATGGCCTCTTTAAATAAATCATGTTGGAAAAACTGGCTCTGCACATGCTGAAGATTACAATTGGATCCATCTTTCACCATGCACTAAATTAAATTTGGGATGGACCAAAGATCTAAAAATTAAAACAGAAACATTAAATCTCCTAGAATATAGAATAGGTAAAACTCTTGAAGATATTGGTGTAGGCAAAGATTTTACGAATTAAACCCCAGTCACACAGATACTATCACAAAGAATCCACAACTGGGCTCTCATCTTAAACCCATGGTGTGGGAAAGCTGTTCCACAGGCAAAAGATTACTATCAAGAACATATAAAAACTAAAAAAAAGTCAGACTTCCCAAATTTAAATATGTAATCCAAATATGGGCATCTGAAATGAACACACACTTCTCAGATGAAGAAATACAAATAGCAAGTAAATATATGGAAAAATATTCAATATCATGAGTCATTTAAGAGATGCAAATTAAAACAACTCTAAGACTCCATCTCACTCCAGAAAGAATGGCCATCATCAAGAAATCCACCAATAACAAATGCTGGAGGTGCTGTGGGGAAAAAAAGAACCGTTCTTCACTCTTGGTGGCAGTGTAGACTGGTGCGACCACTGTGGAAATCAGTGTGGAAATTCCTCTAAAATGAGGATTAAGGTCCCATTTGACTCAGCTACTCCTTCTCAGGGTATCTTCACAAAAGAATTAAAAATATCATTCCACAGTGTTATATGTACACCCATGTTTATAGCAGCACAATTTGTAACAGCTAGATCTTGGAAACAGCCTAAATGTCCATCTGCCAAGGAATGGATGAAAAAGGTGTTATTGAGGTGCCAACCTTTCCTCGTGAGTCAGCACCATTTTCAGACTGTGGGGGAAGGGAACAAGAAGTCACCAAGGAGCAAGCCCTCCCTGCAAATCGGAACCATGTGTAGGCCAGTGACTGAAGAGCCAGTTGCAGGCTAGAAAACAAGAAAACAAGAAAAGCCACCCCCCCCATAAGCAACCTGCTGATCCAAGAAACACAGGCTACTGAGGTGAAATACAGTTTAATGCTTGTAATGTTTAGTGTCTCACTGACTTTGCAGGTCTAAAGTTGGTGGTCTGATCATCTACTCAGGGGATAACAATATGCAATGTAGCATCAATGGGGGATTTCATTCTGAGGGTGATAGCCATTGTCCATTCCCTACCATCTTGTTTGGAAGCCCTGTATCAGTTTCATTGTTTTGTTGATTTGGGTTTTGTTCTGTTTTGATTTGTTTGATTTTATTGTATCCGATGGCATGGGTAGCTATTTCAAAGATAACAAGATCTATTATGGTAGCCATTTTGGATTTACTATTACTTTGTTTTGAAGTCCTGTATTGCATTCATTGTTTTGTTTTTATTGGTTCTATTCTGTTTTCTTTGATTTTTACTATGTCTGAAGGTATGGGAAGCTATTTTGAAGACTGCAAGAGGCACTATGGTAACCATTGTTGATTTCCTGTTGTTGGAAATCCTGTGTCACTTACACTGTTTTGTTTTGATTTGTTTTGTTCTGTTTTGTTTTGCTTGATTTTATTCTCCTTAAAATAAAAACATTTTTAAAAAGACATATTTTTGTACAGTGGAGCACTACTTGGGAATAAAGAAGGATAACCCTGAGGTGTTTATAGGTAAATGGATGCAACTTGAGACCATTTCATAAGTGAAATAAATCACACACACATGTGTAAACATTGTATTGTCTCCTTAGTGTGAGAAGCAGAAAAAAATTACATATGCATAGTTAAGATAGTTATCCTAATAATTTCACTTAGTTCATGAGAAGAAAGATTTGTGCTAATATGCTTTGGACAATTAAATGCAGATTTGTACTCTAACTAATTTAAAGATAAAAATACACAGTGTATTAACCATTGCTGCCCTCTAATTATCATGTTTTGAAATTTTGTTATTTTTTCTCTATAAATTAAAAACCAGACTTGGTTATGTCATTAAAAAAAAAGAAAATTGGGAGAAGATGAAATATTTTGTTTTAAATTAAAGACATGACAAAGATTTTCACTGTCACATCTACTATTCAGTACAGCACTCAAAATATTACCCTGATCAATCAAGCAATTGAAAGCAACAAAAGGGATATTTAAAGGAAAAAAGAAATCAAATTATTACTGTGTGTAGATGACATGATCCTTTATGTTGAAGACTCAAAAATTCCACCAAAAATTTTTTAGAGTTAATAAACAAGGTCAGCAAGGTAGCAGAATATAGAACCAACACACAAATATCAATAACATTTCTTTTTAAAAAAATTTATTTTAAAGGGGGTAAAATTAAACACAATAAAACAGAACAGAACAGGACATAAGAAAGCATAAATTTCAAAGCTAGACAACCAGAGATCTTCACTATCTGTCATATTGTCTCTTGTTTTCTTCCAAATGGTTGTCCATATCTTTGCATACGGGGAGTTTCATACTAAATAACATAGCCAATCTTTTCACAATATGTGTAGTTCACTGGCTCCCACTTGCTGGGGAGGGGAGACACGGGACGGGGACAGGACGACATGAGATGTTTGATTCTCAGCCTACACACTGGCAGGCTCACAGTCGTCTCCTAGAGAGAGGAGGAGTTCCTTGTTCTCCTGGCACCCTGAGTCAACCGCATGGTGCAGGTCCTGAGGCGCCAGGGTCTCTCTCCTGCAGGCTGCTGAAAGTCTGCCACACTCTCCTGCTTTCTTTCTGATGAATGGACCATTCCATTTCCAAAGTTCTGAAATCGCCAACAGACCACAGAAAGAATTCTCTTTAGGCTCCTGTTTGAAACCAGCAGCTATAGCAATCTGCTGGCCTTGCTTCAGGGCCACAATAACATTTCTTATACCAATACTAATAAACACATTGAGAAAGAAATTAGAAAAAGAATATCATCCTTAATAGTATTATAAAATTAAATGCTAGCAGCCCCCAAGATCTGGCCATGGCCATGGTGGAACCCAGGCAGCTACACAAAGAAGCAATTTACCCTCCGTCTTGGTAAGCACCTTCCTCCGGCCTGAGCCAGGAGGAGACCCAGTCAGTGGCCCCCAAGATCCGGTCATGGCCATGGTGGAACCCAGGCAGCTACACAAAGAAGCAATTCGCCTGCCCTCTTGGTAAGTGCCTTCCTCCGACATGAGCCAGGAAGAGATCCAGTAGCATCTCTTGTGAGCCTACCGGTGCGTGGGCTTGGAATCAGACATCTAACCCCTCCCCCTGCCCTGTTAGCAACTGGCTCTTGGGAGGATAACTGTATGCAATATAGCAAATATGGGGGATCTCTTCTATCTTCTGTTTGAAAGCAAATGTTGTTTTCACTGTTTTGTTTCATTATGATTAATTGCTTTACTCTATTCAATATTCTCTTTTGATTGGTTTTATAATGTTCTGTCTTTGGTTTGATTTTGCTATACTTAATTGGCTAGACAACTATTGTGAAGATAATAAGATATACTATGGTACCTATTACTGTTATCCCAGTAACCTGCTGTGAAGTTCTGTACCAATTTCACTGCATGTCTCCATTGGCTTTGTTCTGTCTTGTTCTGTTGTATTTCTACTACCTTCAAAAAAAATTAAATGCTTAGGAATTAACCTAATCAAAGAAGTGAAAGACCTCTACAATGGAAAATATACAACTCTGAAAGAAAAAAATTCAAGAGTTTATCAGAAAATAGAAAGATATTCCTTGTTCCTGGATAGGAAGAACCAGTATTGTCAAAATGTCTGCGCTCATTATAACTGATACATGGATTTAATGCAATCTCAAAGCACCACTAATATTTCTCACAAAATAGAAAAACAATCCAAAAATTCATATAGAATCAGAAGAGATCCAGAATAGCAAGAGAAATTCTGGACAATAAAAGCAAAACAGGAGGCATCACAATTGCAGATTTCAAGTTATATTACAAAACTACCATCATAAAAACAGCATGACATTAGCACAAAAACAGAGGTGTATCAGTGGGATAGAATAGAAAATGCAGATTAAAAATGCACCTAGACATATTCAGCCACCTGATCTTTGATAAATGAACCAAAAACATGCTGGAGGAAATAATGCCTCCTTAGCAAATGGTGCTGGAAAAACTGGTTATCCACATACAGAAAACTGCAACTTAACCCATACCCTTCACCATGTGTTAACTAAAATAAAAATGGATCAAAGATTTAAATATCAAAAAAGCAAATAACCTGCTGGAAGATAAGGTAGGCAAAGCTCTTGAAGTTACAGGTGTAGACCAGGAGTTTCTAAGCAGAGCCCTAAAGACAGAACTAAGATCAAGAATCAACAAGTTAAGAACTAAGATCAAGAATCATCCAGTTAAAAAGGTTCTTCACAACAAAGAAGACAACCAACAGAGTGAAGAGACAACCTACAGAATGTAAAAAAAGTTTGCCAGCTACACCTCAGGGGCTTGATATCTAGAATATACAAACTACAAAAAATTAGACCACCAAAATAAAAGACTCAATCAGAAAGGACAACTAATTCTTCTAAGAAGAAAAATGAGAAATAGCCCATAAATGAATGAAAAACTGTGTAACATCACTGGCCACTAGAGAAAGACAAGTGGAAACATCACTGGTATTTCATCTGACTACTGCAAGAATGGCAAATATCAAGAAATCAAAAAACAAAAGCTGGCGAGGTCATGGTGAAAAAGCAACCTTTTTTATTGTTGGTGGGGGTGTAAACTATAAAACCATTACAATCAATATGAAGATTCCTTTAAAAACTAAAAATAGAAGTTCCATTCAACCCAGATATTCCCCTGCTAGGTATCTTCTCAAAAGAGTTAAAGTCATCATATTATGGAGATACCAGTGTTTATAGCAAGATTTATACATAGAATTTGGATTTCTTCTCTGTCTCCTTTTTTGATATTTCACCACCATTCTTAACAGGTGCTATAACCAATTATCCTAAACTCTCTCCTCTGTTTCTCAAATTAGAAATACTGCCAAATTTCTCTCTGGGTTTTTGCCACCTTACAAGATGTCCTGAGGCCCTACCTTCAGGACAAAATCTATTTTTTAAAAAAAGAAAAAATTAGAAATCATCTTTTTCCTCTAAGTATCCATCTGCTCCCCCACTCTAGTGATGTCAAGCAATTGGTGGAGTGTTTTTTTCATAATGTTTTATTTAGGATTTATATTTGGAAGCTTGATCCAATGAAACTACTCAACCACTCCCAGAAACAGAAACTTCTTAGTGCAGGTCATGACACCTTTATGCTCACAAAAATATTCTTTCTCATTTGCAAAACAAATACTATATAATCTCCCTGAGATGTAGAATCTTATAAAAGCTGAACTTGTAAGCAAATAGAATGGTGGTTACCAGGGACTGAGGTGGGAGGATTGGGGAAGATGTTGAGAGGATTGACTGTACAGCAATTGAATTATAATGTTATAAATGATAGCAACATATTGTAGTTTTTCCATTTTTATTTTTTATTAGAACATGTTTGCAGTACATAATGCTTCATTCATTGTGGGAAATTGGTACATGGACATAACACATCCTAATTGTTTTCCATTCCCTTGACCCTCTCCATCCTCTCTCTCTCCATCTCTTGATCCCCTTCCCATTTAAGAAAGACCTATCTCACTACTTCCTATCATCTATATTTTATTTTGCTTTTTACTTAAATTTTGGATTTTTCATGTAAGAGAAATCATGTGTTATTTAAGCTTGTTCATCTGATTTATTTCACTTAACATTATGGTCTCAAGCTGCCTTCATTTTCCTACAAAAGATTCAAGTGTATTCTGCTTTATGGCACAGCAGTACTCCGTGGGATATAAACACTACACTTTATCCACTTACCTGCTGAAGAATAAGACACTTCCAAGATTCCACTATTATGAGTTGTGCTGCTATAAACCTAGATGTACATGAGTCATACTGTCTTTAACTCAGGAGAATACCTAGAAAGTTGAATAGAATTTCTATTTTTAGAATTTCTAGTTTTAGAAATTTCTATTATTTTTGAGGACTCTCCATATTGTAATTTTGAAAATCTCTGAGGAATTTTGAGTGTTCTCACCACAAAAATAAGAATATGAAGTAGTACCTATGTTAATTAAGTTGAAGTTTTCATTTTAACTCATTAGTAATATATACCCATATCTAAACATTGTTATACACCTTAATATGTAGACTTTTTGTTAGTTAAATATGTAACTTCAGGGCCTAGGATTTAGCTCAGCAGCATAAGCGCCTGCCTGGCAAGTGCGAGGTTGTGAGTTTGACCCGTGGTACCAAAAAAAAAAAAAAAAAAAAAAAAAAAAAAAAAAAAAAAAAAAAAATATATATATATATATATATATATATATATATATATATATATATAAAACTTAAAAATATTTTCTCCTTTAAGTCTGTCTCCTTCATCCCTGTCATCTGTCAGAGCTTCCCCCCCCCCTCTTCCTGTTCTGCATTCACCTCCCACTGTCCTGGCTGGGAGGCATTCCTGTGGCTATCAGCACAAACTCTCCAAACAATGAGACAGCAAGTGCCATGACCCACGCGGCTCCTGAGGTTCTTGGGGTTAAGGACTGCAAGAGGGTGAGAAAAATAAAGAAGAGAGAAAACTGGGGTCAGGTGGAGCCCTTACACTCCTGATGGGAGGAAAGGTACTGCTCAACCAATGCAGCATGTTTATTTACATACCAGGAAAGATGATATCAATTTCAGCCCCTCTGCCTAGCAGCCCATTGCTTGAATTGTCTAAGGGGCTTGATGTTTTTCTGGGCTGTAGCAACTTCTTCACGTGGTTGACCTGGGGGCTCTTTGTTTTCTGGCAGGGTCACATCTGGTTCATGCCCTAGGTCGATTTCCACCTTCAACGGCTCTCAACAAGTAAGAACTTTGACTTTCTTCTTTTCTTTGTCCTTCTCCTTCATAACATTTCATCTGGCTCTCTCAAAACCACACTCTAATCCTGGCCATCAGTTTGAAATCTAAAACAAACTTTTCACACTGACAACGCCTGCTCTCTGGGTCCATAACCTCATTGGCAGTGGCCTGGGTGCAACACTGTTTTACCAGGTATTTGGGTAAAGCACCAAGAAATGTAAAAATGATAGCAAGTCAACCTCTCTCCTATTGAAAGACTTTTTAAAATTTTCTAACATTCCAGAGTCTTTTACTTCAGATTTTCAGGGAAGTTTTGCAAGAACCACAGAAGTTTAGCAGTTTTCTAATGCTTCATAAAGTTAAAAAGGTGGGTCTGAGCAGTTCATGCAGTATTTATAGAAGGTCGTGTTCAGTTGCTAACCTCATTAGCCTTGAAAGCCAAAGCAAGTAGCTTTCAATTTTGGGAGCTTTACTTAACTCATTCACAGATGAGTGAATGAGTTAAACCAACCTCGTGGGCATGCTGCAGTCAGTCACCTTCATTAAGATCATGCTCATCAACTCTTCACACAAAAAGATAAGTTTAACAAACTATATCTTTATTATCCACACTGGTACTTAATTTAAAACAGGAAGCCTCTCTTAAGATTTTGCTACAAAGTTATTCATTATGAAATAACTATTTTATGTTATTTCACCTCAATTAAAAAAAAGAGAAAAGACCCATTTAAGACAAGATATATGTATATATATTCAGGTACATTTGGCAATGCCATTTCTGGTTTCCTACGGAAACCTACCCCTTTTATCCCTCTGATCCCTGCTCCTCTGTGCATTCCTTTCCTCCACAGCACTGTTCATTCTGAGCTGTCACTGTTAATCAGTGCCCATTAAGGTAAGGCCCAGCATCCTCTGGTCACCTCTGTGTCAGCAGGCACAGGGTTAGCATTGTTCAGTGAACATTAGTTGAATGACTGTTAAATGTATTGAATGGCTTAGGAGGTTGGAGGTGATACCGTGAGAAAAAGAATTTTCTGAGGGGGTATTTAAATTTATCCAGTGGAAAGTTATCAACCTTGGGAACCCTCAAGGACACACCTGTTGCATGAAAGCTTTTCACCTGCTAAGACTCTTAAAAACCGAGGAAAGTAAATACTTCGAAAAATAAAAGAATTTTTTTTCAAGAAAAGAAATGGAGCTGGGCCAGGGTTATGTTTCAATCCAAACACAACTATAGCCAAATATCAGATGGCCAGCTGTACACCACATGGCTCCCATGCATATTAACGCCAGAAAACACACAAAAATCCATATACTTATAACTAGCTACTCAAGCATACACACAAGTGTAACTACACAGTTATGCAGCAGATTGGACATAAGTATACACTGTAGACCCCCAAATAGCCTATTCCAAAGCATGTATATGGATTATAAATATAGACAGATACAAAGACTGGCAGGCATTTAGGCATATTGACATGGACACATATATGCCCCTTTAGACATGTAGATGTACATATGTAAGCATAAACTGAATATTCTCTCATGCACAAACATACACCTCACAAAGACGGTGCATACATAAATCACTCTACAAACATGGAAACAATGAAACATATGTACAGACAGAAAGCCCGAGCATGCACATACAGAAAGACAAATAAGGATAAACGCGTCAGAAACATCCGTGAAAAAGCACTGAACAAAATGATACCAGCACACAGACATCTAGAAGCACGCAAGAAACTTATGAGGAAGGCTGACTTTCAGAGGAGGATTAAAGAAAAAAGTGAGTAGAGAGTCACAAATAAGGGAAGATAGACATGGTCCAAGTTCTGTGTAGGCTCCAGGCCCATGCCGAACTATTTGAGTGTCTGCTGCTAGTTTATTCATTTTTTTTTTTAGTGCCAGGGATCAAACTCACAACCTTGCAGCTGCCAGGTAGGCACTTACACCACTGAGCTAAATAACTGGCCCCTAGTTTACTCATCTTTAGATGTTCCTAATGCACCAGACACCTCAGAGGTCCACTTCCTATTCACAGCTTTGCAGGGAGTTCTTGGCTGGGTTAAAGAAAGGCTGAGGAATGAGTCTCCCCCGCCCAAAACTCTCTCCCTTATCCTTTTCCCCTAAAACAAGTTTTGGGAAGCCAGAAAATGTAAAAGCCAAGATAGGGCCTAGAGCAGTGGTGGCAAACCTATGGCGCATGTGTTACTTGTTTTTCTTTTATGACAAAAGATGCTAATGTATGAGGTTTTTTTTTTCCTAAACTAAAACCCAGCATTTAGGTTTAGTTGAAGTTCTGGCACTTAGTGAAAATAAGTGGATTTTGGTTGCAGTTTAGGCACTTGTCTCTAAAAGATTCACCATCACAGGCCTAGAGAAACTCTTACCTGTTTCTTCTGTCTTCAAATTAGTAAGTTCTAATAGTAGCTAACATTTACTATGCATTTTCTGCTTTGAACTAAGCATGAATTAATTTATATATCTCTCACCAAAATAACCTCAGAGATAGATGTTGTCCTTTATAGGGCTCAAAGCTCATCCTCATAGGTAGTCAAAGTAGTCACCTGTTCAAGATCGCACAAAAAGAGATGAGGTTAGGACTCTAATTCATGCCTTAACCTTGCTCTTAACCACTCATCCAAATAGGAGCCCATTCATCCAGAAAAGGAAACAGAGGTCCAGTGAGGGGGAGGAAATTTCTTGGTTCGCCACTAGATCAGTCTTCAAGCATGTCACAAGACATGGCCACTAGAATGTGCCCCTCCCTTGTGATTTTGGACATTTATCCCTCACTCCATGTTTCAATAAAACCACCAAAGACAAACACATTTGAACTTTGTGGCCCCAAGTACTTCTCCCATTCTACCTCTAACCCAAAGGACCATGGGAGCCTGTCTAAACACTCAGGGCCCTTTTGGTGCCAACTTCATTGAGAAACAAGTTCTCTGAGTTTCTCCCTCTCTCCTACCCAAGAAAATAAAGGGAAGAGAGAGCCAGGCTCAAAGCCAACCCAGGTGCAGGCTGGTAATCAAGATTATGTGATTAGTACCTGCCAAGCCTGTGCTAATCCTCCTCTCTACTTCTTTCTCCTCCAACACCAATAACCTGCTCTCTGCTTTGTTCCCTCCCCACAGGTATCAAAATCCAGCATCATAGAACAGGTAGAGCAAGATAAGTCCTGGGAGTGCCAATGTCCCCCACCTCCACTTGTTCAAAGTTAGAATTACTGAGACAGTGTGCAACCCTGGAGGTGCAACCATCAAAGGCCACCTGGTGTCCAGGGCCCACATGGGGTTCTTTCTAGGGGCTACCTGAGGTCTATCTCAAGCCCACATAAGACTAATCTCAGTACCCCCCTTAATGTTTATCTCAGAATCTCCTGGGACCAACTTCAGAGCCAGAAAAGTGCCAGCCTTAGACTTTCTTGAAGGCAACTTTAATGGCCACCCAGGACCACTCTCAGAATGCTTTTGGCACCACAGTTGGTTTTACTAATATTTTCTTGGTGTCAAATTCAGAGCCAAATTCTTCCCTATTCCCAGTAGGGTATATACTTGGAGGCAATGTCAGTGCCAGGCTGATGCCCCTCCCTGCCAGGGTGTACTCGACACTGATATCTGCATCTGCCAGTGTAATCCACTGCTGATGCCAATTTCAGTATCAACCTCTTGTTAAGTTTGGTCCTCAGTTAGGACCCTGGGGTGGCCTAGACCAGGAATAGAAAGGAAAAGGGGAGAATTCCCTCACTTACTACATTGGTGGCCTCAGTGAGGTAGATTATTAAACCAGTACTGAGATTACAAAATTCAAAAGATCATGCATACATAGATTTAATAATCTTCCTAGAATTCAATGAGCTCACCAAAAGCTTACAGGAGAAAAGAAGACAATAGGGTCACTCACCCCTTCTCTACCCTGACCTTCACAGGATCCACATTAATTCTTCACAGCAGTGAAGCAGTGTTTACTTAAATCTCTTCTGCTAGAGTTTCTTCTGCCTGCTAACAACAGGCCCGGAAAAACCAAGAATCACCCATAAAGATTAAGCACACTTTTAAATATGACCTTCAGTTCCTAAAATATTCCCTTTCTATGGGTGGGAAAACCAAAGTCCAGAAAGGGGAGACTGAAAGAAAGAGACAGGAGTTTAAGCCCCTTGCGTAAAGGGTCTCCCTCCCACATATGTTCTTATGCTCCTTCTCTGTAATGATCTTAGTGCACACATCTATGAATAGGAATCATTTGTGATAGCAATAACAACAACAGAAATGGTTCAATGAGCCCAGTGAGTTTCCCTAAGGATCTGAGAGGTCCAGTGGAGCTCTTTTTAAAATTAGGGAAATTAGGATTTTCCATCAATTTTGTGGTTGTTATTCTTTGCCAATGCCTGGTCAGTCCCTGTAACCATGATGACTAAGAGTTGTTTTTCTCTAATTCTGTGCAAAGCTTCACTGAAATGTGACTCTGATCTTCCACCCTCTTCCAAGACACACGTAAGCAATGGAGGCATTAAGTTCTATGGTGTCTATCCTGGTCTCAATTTGATGCTCCCATGAGGATTCTGGGTACAAGAGATAGCAAAGGGCCAAAGTTAAGCAGGTCAATATACCTGGACTTTGGTGCCCACTCTAGGGTCCTGCTGGACTTGATCTCCACACACTTTTACTCCTGGGAATTTCATCACACCCATAATTTTGGTTCCTTCTTAGAGTTGCACTCTCAAAGCCATATCCTTGGAATTTCCTCTCCTGCCATCTATAAAACCTATGTCACTCCTTATTAGAAGACTCCTAAATGCATCGTCACACATCATGTCTTATGTCAATAAAACTAAGACCTTAGGATTAATCTCTCTTGAGACTCTAAGACCCATGCTTTGGGAGCCTTCTCACTCTGAGATCCTACCTCCAAAACTCAGATGTTCCCATGTAAATATTTCAAAGTTTTTAGTTATGGAATTTATCTATTGCCCCCATCTTTTTGTAATCCACAGCCTTGGGATACTTCCTCTGCGGTAAAGAGGCTATTAATGTGCTCCCTATTAATGTGCTCAGACATCCACCTGGCTGTGAGCCAAATTAGGTGTGGTACATGGCAGGATGCATAGTTAGGAGGTGAAATGTGACAATTATATAATCAGGACCAAAGGCGGTCCCTTCCAGGGAGTATAAAAGCAAAACATTTCATCCATCACCATTTGTCTGTTAGCCTCACTGCCACCATGCTGGCCTCAGGGTTGCTTGTGGTAGCTTTGCTAGCCTGCCTGAGTGTAATGGTTTTGATGTCCGTCTGGCAACGAAGGAAGCTCTTGGGGAAGTTGCCTCCTGGACCCACTCCATTGCCCTTCATTGGGAACTACCTGCAGCTGAACACGGAGCAGATGTATAATTCCCTCATGAAGGTGTCACCAGGCAGGGGGATGGGTGAAATGTGCTGGGTGGTGGGGTCTACCCATTTAGCTAAGGATTTGTGTCAGGAGATTGGTAAAGGTGAACGAGAATCTTAGAATAAGGTTGTTTTGAAGGTTCACCAACCAGGCTTTAGACAGGATGTTCAGTCCCTTGACTGGAAAAACTACATCCTAGTATTTGACTTCTGGGTACTCGATCAGCATAGACAATGGTCCCTGTAACCACTTCCACCCACTCCCACCAGATCAGCGAGCGCTATGGCCCTGTGTTCACCATCCACCTGGGGCCTCGCCGGATCGTGGTGCTGTGTGGGCAGGATGCAGTAAAGGAGGCTCTGGTGGACCAGGCTGAGGAATTCAGTGGGCGAGGCGAGCAGGCCACCTTTGACTGGCTCTTCAAAGGCTATGGTAAGGGGGCCACCACATGGGTGAATGTGTCCAGGAAGACTTGGTGGTCTCAGTTTCCCCAGCCTTTCCCACTGACTCCTCTGTCCAATCAAGGCTGTGGAGGTTCTTGTCTTTTCTCCACATACCTGCTCATTGTTGCCTCTAATATGTCTGTCTCTGGCCCTAGAGTTTCTGTGCCTAATTTTTGCCTGCCTCATCCACCCCCCCCCTTACTGTTATTAATAACAGTAATGTCAGGGCTTCAAGCTCTAAGGTCTCTCCTTCCATCTTTTGGAATCTCTTAAAGATCCGGTTGGTATCCTTTTCCTCTATTTGATTTTCTTTTTGTTATCCTTGGCTTCTGTGTTTCCCTATAATTGTCTTTCCCTCTCCTTCCCTTTCTTGTTCTCTGTGTCAGAATCTCACCAAATGTCCACTTCAAAATCCCCTTTCTTCCATCTCCTAGCAACTAGCTTTCTTCCTTCCATGCCTTCTCTGTTTCTCTCTCCCTATTTTTCTTTCTTTTCCAGTCAGTTTGGAGTCCTTCACAATTTGTATTTCCACCTCCAGCTCCGCAGTCTCACTTCCCCTCCTTCTGTCATCTGCCTCTTCACTCTCATTCTTTCCTGCCTTTCTTTTATTGGAGTCTCCGTTTCTCCTGCATCTGTCTTGCCACTGGGTTGCTCTTCTGAATGCCTTCTTTGATGTGGTCTCTATGTCCTTTTGTCGGTTTCTCGCCTAGAGTCTGTGTACGCATCTCTAGCAGTGCAGCACTCTGGTTCTGTGTGCATCTCCCTCTCTACGCAACCCCACACCTTTCCAGGGGCCCCTTCGGGGGGGTCCGTGTCTTCCTCCCACCCTCCTTTCTGACAACCCCCTTGCCCTGCGCTCACCTCCGCAGGCATTGCGTTCAGCAACGGAGAGCGCGCCAAACAGCTCCGGCGCTTTTCCATCACCACGCTGCGGGACTTCGGCGTGGGCAAGCGCGGCATCGAGGAGCGCATCCAGGAGGAGGCGGGCTTCCTCGTCCAGGCGTTCCGGGACACGCGTGGTGAGCCGTGGCCGCCGGAGGGCTGGGAAGGAGAGGGAAAGAAGTGCAGGACCTGCGCCTTCTGGCAGGCTGGGGACTAGGTGGGGGAAGAATGTCAGCGTCCTGCGCGGGGGTCTGGCGCCACGAGTTCGCCTGGTGCCTGCTGTGCTGTAACCGCTCTCTTATTGAAGCCCCATCTCCCCGCTGCTTCCTTCCTCCCAACCCCTGCAGGCGCGTTCATTGATCCCACCTTCTACCTGAGCCGCACAGTCTCCAATGTCATCAGCTCCATTGTCTTCGGGGACCGCTTTGAGTACGAGGACAAAGAGTTCCTGTCACTTTTGCGCATGATGCTGGGGAGCTTCCAGTTCACAGCTACGTCCACCGGACAGGCAAGCTGCTGGCTCTGGCATTCCCTGCCACAACTGCCAGCCACATCCCCACAGAGCCGCAGGTGTCCCAACCGGCCACCCTCTCCAGACAAGGTCCCCTGGAAAGGTCTCTCACTGAGGGACATAACAGCAGTTCACCAGAGCCCAGCACAGGTGTCCAATAGCCAGTCTCCAAGGACACCTGGATATCTCAAGGTGCCCCAAAAGAGCACCTGATAGATGCTTGAAGGACTGAACACGTGGATAGTTGCTGAAACTAAGATTCCACATATGAATAGTCAGAATGTCCCCCAAACAGCCAAAGAAGTGTCATTTAACACAACTCATATACAAAACATTCCTCTGTGCAGCCCATTTGAATATTAGACAGGCGAATAGCCATTCCCCTCACTTTCACACCTGAACACCAGCACTACTTTTATTCCCAAACACGTTTGAGAAATCTACAACCCAAATCCTATAAACATATGAACAACTGTCTCCAGTTGAGCTTTCCTGAATTCCTAAACACATAAATAGATGACCTCTCATGCGAATCCCACTGGAAAATCTGAACAACCAGGTATCTTCTAGTGCATCCTTACCTGAATACCTGAAACCAAAATGTGTACTCCAGTCCATTGCGCCTAAACTCTTGGACAGGTAAATAGCCCTCATACTTAACCCTTAGGAAAATTTACATATATGGTGCCATCCAATCCCACCTGGACCCTAAACACCTAGAAAAGTGCCTTGATTCCTATGCTTTCCTTGCCCTGAGACAGTTTTCACTCCCACTGGGTCCTGACACTGACAGGTTTCTTTTCTTTGCTTCCTCTCTCCACAACCCCCAGCTCTATGAGATGTTCTCTTCGGTAATGAAGCACCTGCCTGGACCACAGCAGCAGGCCTTTAAAGAACTTCAGGGGCTTGAGGACTTCATAACCAAGAAGGTGGAGCAAAATCAACGCACACTGGACCCCAATTCCCCAAGGGACTTCATCGACTCCTTTCTTATCCGCATGCAGGAGGTGCACCCAACAACCAGGGTGGGGAGGGCCAAAGGCAGGTAGGAAGGAGGGGAGCAGGAATCCATTCACAGGAGCCCTCACCAGAATGATCTTCACCATCCTAGTCATGATTAAATGGACCATTTTTCCATTTCCTGGGTCCTTATGAACAGGTAGAATTTGTGCGTGCAAGTTATAATAGTAACTGCCTGTACAACAATGCTGCAAACCAGGAATTATTATAAGTGCTTGACGGTATTTTTCAATCACAACAGATCTTTAACAGGGTACTGTTATGACTCTGGTTTTACAAGCGAGGAAACTGTAGACCAGAGTATACATGGCTTCCCTGAGGTCACAAGGAAGCAGTGAGCTCTAGCTCAGACCTGTTCTCTCTGACTCTAAGACTGGTGCTTTTGGTCACTATGCTCTGTATCCTTTTGTACCCTAGTCACCTGTTTAGACAGGTGGCCTGGCTTCACAGGTGTACTAATGGAAGGTCCTCACCCTTGTATCCCCTCAGCCTTCCATCTCTACCGATTGGAGATGAAGTTTTATGTAGTGTGGAATTAAAAAGATTAAAGGAAAGAATTCTTCCACAAGAAGCTTTGAGATGTTTAGGATAGGAAAGGATGCTGTCACTTAAAGTCCTCTGTCTCAGAAAAACTTCCTTACTCTCACGGACTCACTCCACCTTGACAACTCTGCCCATATTTTTTATAGCAGTTCCCTAACCCTAGTTTTCTAAATATTCCTACCACTTAAAAAATGATGACTGAGCTGATCATTAAATAACAGATAGTCACCCATGTGAAGAATATGGAAGAACATTTCAGGCAGAGGCAGCAGCCTAGGCAAATGCCTGGAAACTGGAAAGCCTGGCAGATCTAGGGTCCCCTGTTCCCACTTTAGGTCTGTTTCTAAGAGCAGTGGGTCTAAGTAGAACCCCATGGGCATGCGACTAGGCCTCACTGAAAGCCCTCTTTCCCTGCAGGAGAAGCAGAACCCCAACACAGAGTTCTACATGAAGAACTTGGTGCTGACTACACTAAACCTCTTCTTTGCGGGCACAGAGACAGTCAGCACAACCCTGCGCTACGGCTTCCTGCTGCTCATGAAGCACCCAGACGTGGAGGGTAAGGCAGAGGGAGCAGGGAAGTGGAGACCACAGATCCTCCAAACTCCTGTGAACCTGCTCTACAAGGACCCCACTTCTTCCAGGTCCTGGACACTCAGACACACCCTCCTGTACAGAGACAAGGCGTTATTGAGCAGATAGGAAGAAGCTGAATTTCACTAGTTGATAAAATAATGGAAGTGTGTGAACTGATCAGGAGAGTTCTTCCATGCTAAGCTCACTGCTAGCTTTCTCCCATATCCCTGGTCATCCCCTTCTTTTTGCCTCACCTCTGATTTTGGCATGATTAGACGAACGGGATCCTGCTCCAGCAATGTGTATGGCAACATCTGTTTTGCGTGTCTATAACCTTGTGTAGATAGATGCTTGTAATGCATCCAGTTTTACACAGCATCTGTATCCAGACCCCTGCTTACCTAATCCCATTCATTCTTTTCTTCTAGCCAAGATCCATGAGGAGATTGACCGAGTGATTGGCAAGAACCGTCAGCCCAAGTTTGAAGACAGGGCCAAGATGCCCTACACAGAGGCAGTGATCCATGAGATCCAAAGATTTGGAGACATGATCCCCATGGGCTTGGCTCGCAGGGTCACCAAGGATACCAAGTTTCGAGACTTCATCCTGCCCAAGGTGCCAGTATACAGAGATCAGTGATCCATTCCCTGAGGCTCTTACACCCTATCCCCATTAGAAGCTATCCTGCTCATGTCCTACCCCCTCAGTCAAGGATTTCCTCAACCACTGTATACCCTTATCATTGGCACTCAGAGGTCATTGTACTCCTTGTCTCCCCCACATATGATGCCTCAGAGGATTCAACTCCTATCTCAGGCACTCAGACATTCCCTAGAGCTCCTTTCAGGTGCCAACTCTGTGCTTCCAGATTTCCTTCACAAGAGGGCACTCTAACGCCTTTCAACACATTCATCTCTCAAACCTTATCAATGCCTTCTTTCTTGCCAGGGCACTGAAGTGTTCCCTATGCTGGGCTCTGTGCTGAGAGACCCCAAGTTCTTCTCTAACCCCCGAGATTTCCACCCTGAGCACTTCCTGGATGAGAATGGGCAGTTTAAGAAGAGTGATGCTTTTGTGCCCTTTTCCATTGGTAAGAGTCCATTGCTTGCTGCTTAAATACTGCCCAGACCATTGGGGACAGCTTCTTCGGGGTCCCCTATGTAAGGTGCAGCCCGTGTCTTACTCTAGCTGGGAAGTTTCTCTCGGATTCTAATGTCTGGAAAACCACCTAAAACCCAGTTTCTAACATGTACCATGTATCTGCTCCCAGGAAAAAGGAAAAGGATGATCAAATATCAGTTAGAGACAGAAAATGAAGGGGCAGAGTGAGTTAGATTTTTCCAAGGATGTGCAATCAATTTTTCAGATTTAGAAAAGAGATTGTAGCACCACAGCCATGCTAAAGCATATATTTGAAGGAAAGTGGGCATCTAAACTTCCTGTTGCTAGAGCCTGACATCAATCTCTCTACCTCACGTACAAAGAAACTGAGGCTCTGAGAGATTTCAAGGCTTCTGGCAAGGCCTCGCAGGCCACAGTATTGCACCCGTTACTTCTCAGTACAATGTGACTGGGCTTCAGTATGGAGGGAGGCTTCAGCAAGCCCTGGTTTCAGCAGCACCCTTCTTTCCTCTGCTCCTCAGGAAAGCGATACTGTTTTGGAGAAGGCCTGGCTAGAATGGAGCTCTTCCTTTTCCTCACCACCATCATGCAGAACTTCCGCTTCAAGTCCCCACAGGTGCCCAAGGAAATTGATGTGTCCCCAAAACATGTAGGCTTTGCCACCATCCCACCCAACTACACCATGAGCTTCCTGCTCCGCTAAATCAGGGCTGTGCCAAAGCAGACACTGGGGAAGGGAGCGGGGTGGGACAGGGCTGGTGGGAATGGCTAGGGGGTAGAGTACGGTTGAGAGAAATGAAGGGGCGTAATGAACAGACAAGAACAAAGAAACAACAGAGGTTCACTTTGCTAAGGATAGATCCTTCAAAGCTAAGACAAGCCAAGGAAAATATTACCCCGTGCTGTAATAATAACAATAAGAACAGCTATTATTTATTGAGCAAGTATTCTCTGTGAGCTCTGTGCTGAAAGCATAACACAATCTCAGTGCTCACAAACCCATGCAAAGGGGAAGAACTTTTGAGTCTGTTTTACAGGTGACAAATTTTGAGTTTTAGAGAGTTTAAGTCACTGTGTTCTCACACACCATAACTGCTCAGCAAATACTTAGACACAGGTCAGTTCTCACTGTACTTGGGGAAGATTTTAAAAGTTACCCTTTAACCCAGCATGGGGGACACATGTGCAATCCCAGTGCTCTGGGAGGCTTAGGCAAGAGCAAGTTTGAACCCAACCTGGGCAACTTAGTCACTTAGAGAGACCTTGTATTTTAGAAAGGGGAAGGGGGCTGAGGATGTAGCTTGGTGGACAGGTCGTGGTTCAAGTCCCAGTACTGCAAGAAAAAAAGTTGCCCCTTCAACAAATAAAATAAGAGTTCAGTATATGATCACACAACCTGAGGATCCTGGTCAAGGTATTTTTCTTTCTCTCCAGATCCCTGGCAGCCAGATGATTTAGCTTTACCACATACATACTCCCACTGTCATGTACTTGTGCACTTTAGAGTCAGCCTGGAGAACTAGAATCAGGCCTCTCAATGACGTGTTTGAGGAAGAAAAACAATTCCAGGGAAGGCCAGGAAAACACTGGGTCAGCACATAGCCCCAGTGTGCTATGTGTGTTTTGGGGCAGATCTGTGTACAAATGTATGACTGCACGTTCTTTTCAGGATATGTGTGAACACAGATCCTGGCATGCTGTTCTAAAGGTAGAGATCTTGATGGAACTCACACCACCTATAAAATCCAAATGACAGTCTCAAAATCTTTTGCATAGTCTCAAGTGAGATAGTGCACATCCTTTATGCTGGTGTGCTTCAGCAAGGCACAGTCTAAACAGATGTATCCATTGGCTTAGGATCTCTGTGTTTCTACAACTAAGTGCTACACAACAAGCTTTTCAATACGTACACACACAGAAAGTTCACCTCATTATAGGGAATATGATATAGATCAAAAAAGGGAAGGGGACTCCTTTTCTCTGAGCCCTACGGGATTCATAATTAGCTATGATTTTTATGTTCCTCAGTTTATTTTATCTATATCTTACAACATAGAATCTATGAATGGTCTCACTTGTGCTCACTAAAATAAGGAGAAGGATAAACCTATACAAAAACATCATTACCAAAGTGTTGATTAACAGCCTAGCATCAGAGTCAAACTACATTCATCCATGTGCATGTCTCCTTAGGAGGCTTCAGCAACCTTTTTTAAATTGTATTTTAAAGAGGGTAAAATTAAACAGAAAAAAACAGATAATAAGAAAACAATGTAAGAAACACAGATTTCAAAGCAAGACAACTGGAGATCTTCACTGTCTATCATATTGTCTCTTATTTTCTTCCAAATAGTTGTCCACATCTTCACATACAATGAATTAATACAAAACAAAATAGTATAAAACCGATCAGAACAGGATGATGAAAGAATTTTAGGTCTTCATGACCAGACAATAAGGAAGTCAACAATGGCTGCCATAATGACTCTCATTCTCTTCAAAATAGCTGTCCATACCTTCAAGTATGTTGAAATTAAACAAAACAAAACAGACTTAAATCACTCTGAACAAAGAATAATAGTATTGCTGGATTTCACAGCATGATGCCACGGAATCAGCACTGGGTACCTTAGTGTCTCTTTCTTCAAAGTAGCTGTTCATTTCATTGTGCATTATATAATCGATTCTCATAAACTGTTTAGAAGTTCTACATATGCATGAGTCTCTACATGTATATCTGTTCTTTCTGTATTAGAGGGAAAAACAAAACAAAACAAGACAAAACAAAACAAATTCCTAGAAAAACACAAAGTGAAAAACACATATAAATAACAATACCAAAGAGCCTAGAACACTGACAGTATAGGCCTTCAAAACAAGGCGGTATGAGCATAACTAGGGTTGTTATTTTACATAATGATCTTCAAGAGTTCCTCAGATCACCATACAATAATATGCACAATTGTTCCAGTCTTGTGAATGTTAACTATTTTGTTTCAAGAACTTTTGGATTTGTAGCATAGTCATCTTAGCTATCTTAAGTGTGTTTATATACTTTTAAATATTTTTTCTTCTCCCTTCCTTTTTTCCCCTCATTTTCCCTGCGATATTATTTTTTCTCCTTTAAGCAGATTCTTATACTTTCACTGTAATTATTGAGTTTTTTGTATCTTATGTACTCTTCCCATTTCTTATACTAGGGAGACTATACAGTATTTATGAATGTGAGTTTATTCCACTTATGAGTATGGTCTCGAGTTGCACCCATTTACTTATAAATAATCTCAATGTGATCATTCTTTATAGCTGAGTAGTACTCCATTGTATAAAAATAACCAAAACTTTTTTATCTATTCCTCAGTTGATGGGAATTTAGGTTGTTTCCAAGATCTGGCTATTACAAATTGTGCTGCTATAAACATGGGTGCACATATATCACTGTGGTATGATGTTTTCAATTCTTCGGGGAATATTCCTAGAAGTGGGGTAGCTGGGTCAAATGGGACCTCCAATCCCAGCTTTTTGAGGAGTCTCCAGACTGATGTCCACAGTGGTTGCACCAGTCTACACTCCCACCAACGGTGCAGAAGAGTTCCTTTTTCCTTGCAGCCTCTCCAGCATTTGTTGTTGTTCTTTATTCCGGCCATTCTTTCTGGAGTGAGATGGAACCTCAGTGCTGTTTTAATTTGCATTTCTCTAATGACTAATGATGCTGAATATTTTTTCATGTACTTATTTGCCATTCGTATTTTTTCATCTGAGAACTGTGTATTCATCTGAGATGCCTATTTTTGAAATGGGTCTTTGAATTTGGGGTATCTGATTTTTTAAAATTTTTATATGTTATGTACAGAAGTCCTTTGTCTGGGGGACCATTCGCTAAGATTTTTTTCCTGGCTTGTGGGTTTTCTTTTCCCTATGCTGGATATTTCTTTTTTTTTTTTTTTTTATTTGAAAGAGAATAAAACAAAAGGGGGCAGTACAGAGCAGATCAGAACAGGACAACATAGGCTACACAGTACTTTATATTAAGTCAATTGGACATCAACAGTAGCTAACACCATATCTCTTACTCTGCTATAGTTGAGCATAGTTTCAAATACAATAATATCAAACATAACACAATAGTATAAAGCCATGCATAGAGTGAAAGAATTACAGGGCTTTCTGAACCAAATAACAGAAAATGATCAATGGGTACTATAATATCTCATTTTCAATAAAAAAATTTTTTTTGTTTGAACTATTACACATATTCAAATTCCAATAAGACACAATGTGATAGATAGAACCAATGGTAGTAGAACAAAAAAAGCATGGTAGGACTTCTAAGAAGGATGATATTAAATCAGCAATAGCTGTCATAATGTTTTGTTTTCTTCAAAACGGCTGTTCATATCATCACGTATGATATAGTCAAACAAAACAGGATAACCATTCCAAATGATGATTGAAAACTTTGAAAGACTTCAAAGCTATGAGATGGGGACTCATGCTTACCATAAAGTCTTATATACTCTTATCAAATCTCATACTAGGGAGACTATATGGTATTTACCCTTGTGAATTTGGTTTATTTCGCTTAAGAGAATGGTCTCAAGTCGTGTCCATTTATTTATAAATATCTCGATGTGATCATTCTTTATAGCTGAGTAGTACTCCATTGTATAAAAATGCCACAACTTTTTTATGCTGGACATTTCTTACAACATGCAAAAACTCTTTAATAGGACGCGATCCCAGTTGTTGATTCTGTGAAGTATTTCACGTGCAGCTTGATTCTTGTTCATGAATTCTCTACCTACCCTTATGTCTTCAAGATTCCTACCTACTTTTTCTTCCAACAAATTTAGTGTTTCTGTTTTAATATTTAGATTTTTGATCCATTTAGACTTTAGTTTAGTACATGGTGATAGGTATGGGTCTAGTTTTAGTTTTCAGCATATGGAGAGCCGGTTTTTCCAGCACCATTTATTGAAAAGACATCTTTCTTCCAGTGGACATGTTTGGCCTTTTATCAAAGATAAGTGTGTTTTTAGTTGTACTTAAGGATTGATGTAACAAAAGAAGCAAAAGATCTATTCAGGGAAAATTATAATACCCTGAAAAAGAAATCGAAGAGGACCTCAAAAAATGGAAAGATATCCCTTGTTCATGGATAAGGAAGAACAAACATTGTGAAAATGGCCATTCTCCCAAAATTGTTATACATATGTAATGCAATCCCAATCAAAATGCCACTAGCATACCTCACAGATCTAGAGAAATCAGTCCTAAAATTCATCTGGAACCAGAAAAGACCTAGAATAGCAAAGACAATTGTAAGCAACAAAGGCAAGGCAGAAGACATCACAATCCCTGACTTGAAGTTATACTACAAAGCTACTGTAATAAAATCAACATGGTATTGGAATAAAAACAGACCTGAAGATCAATGCAATAGATTGGAAGATACAACTTCTCAAGAAATCTTAAGAATTGTGGAGTAACCAAACTATCAGGTCCTACAACTACTGACTCTAAAATTAAAAATCTTGGAATCTCAGATATCTAAACCTTAGACTCAAAATCTTTGGATCATTCATGCCTGGAATTCTTGGCACTTAGTATTTTAATCACAGGTTTCCCTGCACACATCTTTGGGAATCAAATTCCAACCCCTCTGGCAGTCAAAAATTTCAATCCTTCAAACCCAATGTTCCTTCTCAGAAAGAGTCATGAGCAGCAGAAGGAGGGACTGGAGCTAGTGGATGTTACCAGTGAGATGTGTCTCCTGGGGTAAGGTGCAGTGGCTAGTAGGCCTTATAAATTCACATAATTCTCAAACTTAAATGTGGTAAAAAACAGTGTATCATTAAGGTGTTCCGGGGTGCTGAGTGAGGCCACAGTCTACTCATCAACACCCAGATCATGCTTTTCTAGACATTCTCAGCTCTGAAACTCTTTCAGGACCAACTCCAACTGTTCTGGGAGTGAGATAAAAAGAGGAGCTCTGTTGTTATTTTCAGCTCATGTTTATGATGTGTAACATTTACAGTCATTGTAGTTATTTGGTTCCTGTACATGGCATATCTTAATTTTTCTTACTTCCTCTTGCCTTCCCCTTTTCTTCTTTCCCTTAGTTTCCTGAGCCTCTTCCCATTTGCAAGAAATCTATCTACTTGCTTCCTTCTATTTCTCTTTCATTTTGCTCTTTGTCCTTTGCCTTACTCAAATGAAAGATATTATATAGTATTTGTTATGGTTTGTGTCTGGATGTCCTCCCCAGAGTCCCATGTGGTCATGATAGGTGGGTTTTTCAGATATGGCTGAATCTAGAGTCCATGACTGATTTATGGTCTCATACTGAGATTGAGGTTATGAGTGCTACACCCAGCCTAGGGTGGGTAGTCTATATGCAATATAAGGGGAAAAAAGAGGCTTGCTCTCCCCTCTTCTCTTGCTGGTTTTGGTATCTTCTGCTGCCATGAACAGTTATGTCTCTGCCAGGCCACTCTGCCTTAGAGCCAGCCCATTACAGGTTGAAACTTCTACAAATTGTGAGTTAAATAAACCTCTCCTTCTTCAACCTTGGGAATCAGGCACTTTGTCTCAGCAAAGAAAGAAAAGTTACTAAGCTTGTATGTCTGATTTATTTCACTCAACATTGTATTTTCCAGGTGCATCCATTTTCCAACAAATGTCTCAAATTGGTCATTTTTTAAACGACCGAGTAGTATTCCATCATATATAGATACTATACCTTCTTTGTGATTGCCTTATACCTGAATAATTTCAGATCCTGGCAAGTGTCCTCTAAGCAATTGGAGTGCCCTAACTCTAACCTACCATGATGAATCTCTCACTAATAACTATTATAATGTAGTAATGAGTTTGTGATATTAGTGGATGTGACAGTATTAATCTCTCCCTTTTGCTTTTAAAGTCTCTGGTATAAACTCGCCATGATTTATATCTATAAAGGGGAAGGGAGTAAGAATATTTGGGAACTTCCCTCCCTCTCCCTGCCTGAGCAATGCCAGGCCTTTTTCTTATAGAGTTGTAAAAGAAAAATGGTTTTACAGTCAGCCAGGGAGATGAGGTGGAAGAGAAAGAGAAAAAATATCATAGAGTAACAGAGACTAGAGGCTGCCAGAAAACCCTAAAGGGAGGTCCAGAGAAATTGAACCTAGAGACTAAAATTTCTACACAGCAAGTGACTTACACAAGGACAGAAGAGCAGAGAGAGACACAGGGAATGGGAACAAAAGACTGTAGATACTGAGAGACACTGGAGAGAATGTAATAAGAGGTCTCTTTTTCTTCTCACTTGACTCTTATTCTTCATCTTTTTCTCTCTTTCCCCCCTTCCTTACCTCCCTCTGTCCCACCTCTCTTCTCTATCTCTGCAGATCTTTCCTTATTTGTTTTTTTCTTCTGACCTCATCTTTATACATTTTTGTGTATATTATACTCTCTGCATCTGATCATGGCTGGTGTCTGTATGAGTTTTCATCATGTGCCTCAGTGCTGCACTGAACAGGGTAGAGCTTGGGAAGGAGGGTCCCATAGCTGTGCTCATTGTAGTCAAGTTTCACAGGCTCTATACAGCAGATAATTCATTATGGTCCCCACTGGCTGACATCAGAGATATGGGATGAGGAGAACCAAGGATTAGGGATTTAGATGAGGGTAGCTTTGGAGTATGGGTTGTCTCTCATTCTTCATGGTCCTTGAAATTCTGAGTTGTAGACAATGTAAATGACTGTTGGGTATTCTCTGAATTGTAGACTAGCAGAACTACTATTTCTGTAACGGACTGAGAGTCACAGATATACTATTCTTAGATGCAATCTATTTTAAAATCATGAAACTACATTTTTCACTCTACTAGAATGTACTATTTCATGAAGGTTGAGATTTTTATTGACATTTGGTTTTGTGAAGTTTCAACTACAAGCATTTGATTGGAATTTAGTAAATGATTCTTCATTCTGTGAATAACAAACCAAGTACTCAAAAAAAATTGCTAAAGTAAATTATCCACAGTGAGAAATTGCAAAACTCACAAATATGTGGGAATTTTAAAACACACTTAAAATATCTTTTAATGGGCAAATAAAATTGCATATTTATGAAGCACTTTACCATGTTTAGATATATGTATATATTGTGAAATGGCTGAACAATGACAATTAAGCAAAATTTATTTATAAACAGTGGATGGAAGAATATACAAACTATATAAAATAATAAAAGATGAAAACAAAAACATTAAATATATAAAACATATGGAATCCAGCAAATGCATTTGAGTGGACAGCAGGAAATTAAAAGCAAAAGGATATGTTAAAAATGACGAAAGACACAATAACTTTAAAAACCAAGTTAATTTATTTTTAAATGGCAAATTATTATATATATATTTATATGACATAATATAATGTTTTGATGTCCATCAAATCAGTGATTTAACTCTACAGGACATGGTAGTCAAATTTTGCAGACTTAATACAGAACACATAATTATGGGATTATTTTACAATATTCACCCAAAAGTCAAATGCAGAAGCGTGCAAGATATCTCTCCATACACTAGAGACCCAAAAAATCTAGCTGAGGTTCTGGATCCCACATCAATGTCCTGCGTGAGTCCAGCTGAAGCCCTTCTAGAGTTCATGACAATGTCTAATGCAAATCTGTATTGGTCCCAAAAATGAAGTGTGGTAAATGAAAAGAAAATAAGAGAGAGAGACTACAGTCAATAGGACTACAGCCCCAGTTACAATTTTCTCTGGCTTTTTATTACAGTTTTTTTTTAACAAGGCAGAAGCAGGATGTCAGAAGGGCAAAGTACAGAGTGGTGAAAACTTAATTGTTTAACTATTCCAGTAACCATATTTGACTATGCCTGACCATCATGTTTACTATTCCTTTGGATACTTTTTAGCAAAGTGTCTTGTGTTGTCCTAGCAGCATTCCACTGAGACTTAATGTCTTGCATTAATTTCCTTTAACACAATGCATTTGTAAGACTTCCTCCAGAACAATCAGATGGCCCAGTAGAGCACAAAGCCCCTGGGATAACCTCAACTTAAGTTAATCTATGACCCACAGATCTGCACTGGGATGGGCAAAAGGTCAGGGGTGGAAGCTAGAAAGTATGTACCAGTGAGATGAAGGATTTGTACCAGCAGGCTAAGGGATCTGCACTGGAGCCAGGAAACAATGCTCAGGGCAAGGTTCAGAGACTCCTTAAAGAGAACTGCAGTCATCCTCAGTGACCCGAGCTCTTCCAATGATGAGAGCAGCTGAGTTCATATTAAGAAAACCAGCATGACCGCTTGATTCCTCTTCTCCAAGAGAATCAACAGCACACTATCTTCCCCTCCAGCTCTTCTTTTATACTGTTGGCAACAATTCTTAGGTGGACTATCCATAGCCAGCAGCATGCTGATTCAGTTCAGCCTGGTGTTACAAGTTGACCCATCAGTTAATCCACCACACATTACAAGGAACATGAATAAGAAAAGGAAATTAAACTAGAACAAGCAGAAAGAAGTAATAAAGAGCAAGGGTTGATAATACAGATCATAGAAAACCTGTTCTGAAAATTATTGAGATCAAAAGTTGTACCAGGTACAGACTTTAGAAGTAAACTAAAATTGGGGATCCATATTCTTGAAAACAACACACAGAAACCCTCATCATAATCCTAATTTATCAAATTCAATGGCATATTGAAAAGGTAAACACCATGACTATGTGAAATAGCCCTATAATGCAAAGTGATTCAACATCAGTGTGGGACATGATGGTGCATGCCCATAGTCCCAGCATTTTGATAGGCAGAAGTTGCAAAATTACAATTTTGAATTTTGTCAAGGCAACTAAGCAAGATGCAACCTCAAAACAAAAAAAAAGTTTGGAATGTAGCTCAGTGGTTAAGGTCCTGGGCTTGATCCCCAGTACTGAAGCAAAAACAAATACCTCAGTATGATATACTAAAAATAAAAAGAAGAAGAAAAAAACCCAGTATCTCAATTCATCCAGCCAAAGTATCTTACAAAATTCAACACTCTTTTATGATAAAAACACTTAGAAAACTAGTCATAGACAGGAGCTTCCTCAAGCTGGAAAAAAAACATGTGTATTACAACATATTCACATTACACACACCTTTCAGTGGCAAAGACTTAAAGTTTCAACCTTAAGATCGGAAAGCTAAAATTACATGCTTTTTCCAGTGCTACTTCTAATAGTTCTGGAATGTCTACCCAGAACATTTAGACAAGAAAAAGAAAGTCTTCTAATTTAAAATAGAGGTGAAAAAATTTAAAGCATCAACACAAAAGGTATTGAAAGCACTAATAAGAAAGTTCAACAAAATTGTGGGTTACAAGCACCACAGACAAAATCTGTTGTGGTTCTATACATAAACCATGTGTCATCCAAAAATGAATTGATAACCCCCCAGGAATCCTCCATCCCCAGGAATCTCAGTGAGTACTGGAGGAGCCTCGGTGTCTGGCCCATTCCCCTATACAGTGGTATGGGCTGCCAGTGCAGGAAGTGCAGGGCCTTGGCCATCAGCTCATTCAGATGAATCCAGGAAAAATCTACTCTAACAAGGGGAAGCACTTTGCATGCAAACTCCTAATTTAGGACTATAGTCTAAGGTACAAAATCAATAACTATCAGTTTGTCAATTTCTAAACTGTGCTTGATGCTATCATTGTTGATAATTATACTATTGTAGCTAAGATATCACATCAGTTGTTCTCACTTGTGTAACAATATTGGGAAGCTCTGAGGTAATAACGTCACCATGCCATACACCAAAAGACCATGGACTGAGCCAAACAGAAATCAACATTCTACTCTCAATTAACTGAGAAGGTAGGATCTTGGGGCAGACACAAACCAAGAAACTGCTACACACAGAAGATATGCCTGAAGAACAGACTTTTCTTGAGAGCCCTTGATACTAGTGGTACTGCTACCTACCACCAAAACTCACAAGGATCATAACAGAAAACAAAATAAAAATTTTTGAAATAGAAAATGTCAGGACAAAGGAGCAAAACGCAATCTCATATCTTCAGCCCACCCAGAAAAAAATCCAGGAGATATTGACATAGAATAATTGCAAGTCACACACCTGAAATTTCTAAAATGACAGCAAGTGAAGTAAAGAAACAACACCATGAGATTTCAGAGGAAATCAGATCAGAAATAATCTTTCAGGTAAAAAAATAAATGACAAAATTTCTTTTTTTAAATGAAAAAATTGTTGAGCATATCTAGAAAAGATACAGATAAAAAATAGAAGAGCATAGGAAAATTATGTAAACCTTGAATGAAAAATATAGGCAAGAATTAGAATGCATGAAACAGATTCAAAGAGATATCCAGGAAATTAAAAATTCCATTGAAAGCTGGCAAAACAGCTTAAACAAAACTGAACATAGACTTACAGACCTTGAAGTATCATGGATAGCAATCACAAAAGGAAAAATGTCTTAAAAATGACAAGGGATCAGGAAAAATCAATCGAACTGCTGAAAAATGATGCAAAGAAAAACGATGTAAGTGTGATTTGTGTCCATGAAAAAGCATGGGTCAACACAAATGACATAAAAAGACTACTTGCAGAAGTAAAACTACAAAATTTCCCAAGCATTGACAAACAATTTGACATACAGATAAGTGATGCATGTAGAACTCCAGTTAGTGATGATCAAAATAAATCTATACCCAAATATACAACAAGATCTCAGAAATTCAGCACAAGGAACGAATACTAAAAGCTGTTAGAGAAAATAAATGGATTGCCTGTAATAGAAAGCTCATCTGAATCATGGCAGACTTCTCACCACAAACCCTCTAGTCAAGAAGACCTTGGCGTGAAGTATTTCTAGTCCTAAAAGAAAACTTCCAACCCAGGTTGGTGTACCCAGAAAAATTACCTTTCAAGATTATTGGAGAAACAAGATACTTCCCTGACAGTGAATAACTGAAGAAACTCATGACCATTAAACAAATTCTATAAAAGGTACTGAAAGATATTCTAGACAGAGATAATTATGACCACAATTACAAAAATAGCAAAAGAAAGAAACCACAAGACAGGGAAAGCAATTAAACAGAGAGGGAAAACAGGGAACCAACATCAGGAATATAACATAACAAGGATAAGCCAATACATATTAGCTATGACCATTAATATAAATGGCCTCAATTCACCAATAAAAAATGGCAGAGTAGATTAAGAAACAAAATCCAACAATATGCTGTATATAAGAAACACATTTACCTCCAAAGGAAATTCATAGACTGAAAGTCAAAGGATGGAAAACAGTATTTCATGTGACAGGAACCCAGAAAAAAAAGCAGGGTAGCTATTCTGTTTGCAGACAATGTAAATTTCAAACCAAGAATGAGATAAAAAAGTTCACTACCTACTTGTTGGGAGAAGAATTCAAGAGAAAGAAATAACAATCATAAATATATATGCACCAAATTTTGGAACACTCAACTATATAAGAGAAATATAAATACACATGAGAAATAAAATAATTATTACCAGAATTGTAATGGGGGAACTTAGGCCCCATTGTCACATAGATAAAGTAGAAAAAATCAGCAAAGAAATAGCAGAACTGAACCAAAATTTATGAACAACTGGGCTTAGTAGATAGTTAGACAGTGTTCCACCCAACATCAGAATACACATTCTCAGCTGCACACCGGATGTTCTCTAAAATAGATCATATTCTAGCACAAAGAAAAAGCTTAAGTAAATGCAAAGGAATTGAAATTATCCCATGCATTATATATATATATATATATATATATATATATATATATATATATAATCAGACTACTAATTCTATTCATTGAAAGGAACAGTTAATGCTTACATTGTTTGATCAGTTTTACCTGCTATATCTGGTAATCTGAGCAGCTATTTTGAAGATAACAGTATGTAATATAATAATTATTGTTAATTTCCTATCAAAAACACATTAAACTAACTAGCACCATGTTTAAGCTTTATCTTTTATGAAACTTAGAAAAAGAGCATTTATTGATTGTGTAATTCTTTAATTTTATGTTCTTATTTACCTAATCTAGATATCGTCATATCTTATAACAGTTTTGGGAAACGCCCTGGTGTTAATCAATTTAAATTGGTATCAGTCAATTTAATTACAGGTGACTAGAGGCAGTGACACCTGCAGAAAGCTCCGACTATGTCACTGGGAAGTACAGATACTTGGAAATGGAGGACAGGAGGAAGCCGACCAAAACACAGGATGTCAATCCAAAGGAGAAAGCCACCAACATAAACCCAGTACCAGAACTATTTAGAAAGAGAAGCCAGATGGCTCCACAATTCAGTTACACCTCAGTTCCAGTGGACTATCTAATGCCTTGAGGAATGGAGCTGAGGAATTAACACAGCAGTAGCTGAGCAGCAGTGATCTGCACCACTGAGGGTGCCCACCTCTTCCAGTTAGCTTCTCGCTGAAAGAGGGGGCACTGTGAGTGAAGTATTCACAACCAGGGAATAGAGAAACATAAAGCCAGAGAATTATTCACTGGGACATGACTGAGATAGGGTTGGTAGCCCCTTGGGAAAATGAAAAACAAGGAAATGATCCTGATTAAGAACTTGAATCCAGACACAGAGAAAGCTAAGGCTCATGGGGTCACAGAGGAAAGGAACAGTTGCAATCAATGTAGTCTGTGGGAGGAGAAAAGACATTTGGAGCACTGCCAAATCAAGTAAATCCCCACTGATCCACCAAACACTGGCAAGATCTGCACCCAGGACATACATATATTGCCTGCTGCCTGCCCTTTGTTGCTGGCATAAGAAGCCTCCCACTCCCAATGAAAAGGTGCTGAATGCGATGAGCTCTAGTCATCACTGAGTTTGTGGACTGAATAGTGACTGTTTGTGGAATGTAGTCAGAGTGTTTGGTACAGGTAGAGAACCGGGAGGAGTGCCATAGCCAGAGAGGGTTCAACAGTACACTCAGTTGAAGTGATATACAAAAGCAGACCTAACCAGCTGCAATGGTGATTATCACAGAAGAAAGGAGACAGAGAATGAGGTGGTTCCTTCAGAAACCAGCAGAAGAATGGATACTTCATCAGCCACACTGCTCTCCCTAGATGTATCATTTGTAAGACCAAGGTGAGAAAATTAGCTACCCACATCCACGGGAAACAAAACAGAACACTGGCTGCAGAGACAACTGCTAAGTTCAGCTCACTGGACCTCTCTGCCCGCTTATGAATTCTCCACTTATGAATGAAGGGGAAGAGCACAATGGTCAAATTCTGACCGTGGTATGAATAGGACTGAGAAAGCTGGACTGTTGCATTTTTGTATTGTGGTTGTTTTGATTCTTTCTCTTTTTTCTTTTCTTTTTCCTCTTTTTATCTGATATGCATAGGAGATGCTCACAAATGTGAGAAGGTGAAAAAAATTAGTGCTTTAGTTTAAACAGTATTTTTCATGAACATGACAGGCTAATACTTCCAAAAATAATGTATATAGAGACTTTTGATGCAAGTTTTCTATCAGCATATCTATTGATTCCAATCTTCACACAGCTTTGTTCCACCTCCAATTATACTTACACATATTGACATCCTTTTTTCCTGTCTCTGAAAATACACTCTCTCTATATAATAAATATACCAGGCAGGGTGAGCAGTTAAACAGAGGGGAAAGAGTCAGCAACAGGAAATTAATGAAATTGAGCCAAAAAGATACAAAGAATCAATGAATTGAAGAACCAGTTGTTTGAAACATGAAAGACAGTCAAGCTTACCTTAAAAATCAAAGATTCAAAATGGTATGAAAAAGGTAAAATCACAATGGATACTACTGCAATCCAGATTATTAGTAATTTCTTTTGTTACGGAAAACAGACCAAACATGGGAAGAAACAGCACCAAGGAGGTTTAGGAGGCAGTTTATTACATTAGTGGGTGTGACTGGGGTTTCTCCCCAAGGAGTCAGAGCCCCACCCCTGGTGGGCTTTTGAAAATTGTATGGGGCAATGCAAGGAGGTGGGACAGAAGCACATTTAGTGCATTATGATTGGAAGGTTTGGATGACATCTTTGGGTTACTAAGGGAGTTTAAACATTTCAGGTTATATCATAAGGCCATAATCATATATACAAGGCATGGGTTATACAGAGGAAGAAATGTCCTGTTACATTTTAAGTTACACTTCAAGGCCACAAGTTAGATAAACTTACACAAAGAAAAGAGTGTCCTATTATCAGGCTTGCTCAGACATGGACATGTCTGCCAGGTCTTGGTGGGCATCCTTGGCAGGCTTTATTTAAAATTTTTAATTACCCTTCACTTTCCAAACCCAAACTCCAATAAATTGGAGAATTCAGAAGTGCGTAGGTTCCTACATATAAAATGAATCACAAACATTGTACTAAGAAGATATAAGAACATTGAATCATCCAAAAGTAGGCAATGATACTGAAACAGTAATACAAACATACCAACTATTAGAACCCAAGGATTCACTGCAGAAATCTACAATAGTTTCAGGGAGGATCTCATGTCATTGTTTCTCAAACTCTTTAATGAAATTGAATAGGAGTGAGTTCTCTCAACATCATTGCTAGAAGCTAGCATCACAATAATTCCAAAATCAGAGAACTTTATAATTGCAACCAGCGATGGTTGACCAGTGGTAACTAGTATTGGTTAACTAGTGACTGCTTACTAGTAGTAGGCAACCAACAATAGCTATTATTGGAGAACTAGTTGTGGGTAACTAGTATAGGCACACTGGTATCTCATAACCAGTGACATGCAGCTAGTGATGGTTAATCATAATAGCTAGTATTAGTTAACCAGCAAATGGCAACCTGTAATAGGATACCAGCAACAGTTAACTAGTATGTGGAATCTAGCAGCCTATAATTAGTAATGGTTACCGAGTTCTTTGTAACTAGTTCAACTAGGAACTGATTATTAGTAGCAGGTAACCAGTGATTGTTAAGATTACTGGTTAACTAGTTCTGGATAATAGCATTGGTTAACTGGTAAACAGCAATTGGCAATTAGCATTAAGTAATATTCATTAGTTTTGCTCACTAGTATTGGTTAAATAGTAGTATGTAACCAGCAGTGGTTAATTAGTGAGGGGTAACTAATATATCAACTAGTAACTGGTGACCAGTAATGAGTAACTAGTTGTGAGTAACTGGTGTCAGCAAACTAGTATTTGGTAACTAGTAATGTATAATTAGTGATTATTAACTCTTCTTAACTAATATTAAGTAACCAGGGATGGATACTGTGTATCAGGAAACTAGTGACTGACAACTAGCATTGGTTAACTACTAAGATGCATGTTCTCCATTGACTGTCTAACCTGGAAAAGTTCTCCCATCACCACTTGATCTTGAAAAGATATTCCCCATGTAGTCCTTCTGAATATTTTAACACTTGGAAAAAAAAGACCAACTCAGCTCACTCCTAAAACACATGAACATTTGGATTACAGCATCTAGGCTATGAAATCATTTTATCTATGCACATCTATGCCAAACCACTCATGGAAATACTTCAACCACCTTAATCTGAGTACCTGGAAAGCAGCAGAACCAAGAGAGCTAAAACCATTACTACTTGGAATGTGTATTCACTAAAAATCTACTACATGTCCTCCAAAGTGGCCACTCACATGTCTTAGACCCATGTCCCCTAGGAAGCCAACTTGAACACCTGAACACATGAACAAAGTAACACTCATGTAAACACCTGAGGCCATATTTTAATTCCAAGACATCTGAAAAGGTGCGATCAATTTTAATACAGTAACTATCTAGAGAACTGTTTGCAACCTAACTCATCTGACTCTTAATTACAAAGACATGTGATACCATCTCCCATGCCTCATTACAGTAACACTTGAGTAGGAAAACACCCGAGTTCCTCCATCCCAACATCATGTGATCACCTGGACACTTATAAGCATATTATCTATCTTCTGCTGAATGTCAGTAATATGCAGGTGTGCTCATATACTTCTGTATTAAATTTTTGAATAACATCACTCACACTGAAGCTATATCTATATCTATATCTATATCTATATCTATATCTATATCTATATCTATATCTATATCTATATCTATATCTATATCTATATCTATATCATCTATATCTATATATATATCAAGCCTCACATAAATATCCAAAACTATGAAAAGGTACCTTAGACTCCATTCCTTCCTTGTCCTGAGACAGATCCCCCTTCCACTGGGTCCTGCGCACTGAAAGATATCATTGTTGCCGCCCCTCACCCCCATCTCCAGCTCTGTGAGATGTTCTCTTCACCAGTGAAGCATCTGTCCAGACCACAGAATCTGAAGGGTCTGTCAAACTTCACACCCAATAGGGTGGCGAAGCACCAGCACACACTGAACTCCAAATCCTTGATGGACTTTGGTGATTCTTTTCTCATATGCTGGCAGGAGATGCACCCAGAAGCCCACTCAAACTAGACTAGCAGAAATAATCCTCAGAATTCCACTCATAACTAATAATTTCTGTTCCATCTTCTGAGCCCTTAATGAAGGAAGAACACAGACAAGCAAATCATAAGAAAATCACTTTTACAGCACTACCATTTTCTTGGCGCCATTTTAAATATTTGATGGTATTCACTACTTTAGTACCCACAACTCTTCGGCTATACTCTATGAGGAACCTAATTTACAGTTGAGAAACCTTCAGCCCAGAGAATACAAGTGAGTGGCCTGAAGTCACATACAAGGAATCTAGCTAGTTCTAATCTTCTTGACACTAAAGCTGGTATTCTTAGCCATCATGCTCTCTTTTTCTATTATAGTTAGCAGATACCTGTGTTGACAGGTACTTCAATTTCACTGTGTGACACTGAGAAGTCCCCACCTCCACCTGATGTCAGTCTCCCATTTTGAAGAGAGGAGATGTGGATTTATGGAGTCTGGATTTCAAATGCTCAAGGAGGATATTTCCATAAGAAGATTCAATATCTTTGGGGAAATCATAGGATTCAGTCACTTAAATTTTGGTATCTGTCTCTCAGAAAATCTGTCTTTCCAAAACTCTCAACCTTGTCATTACTTTTTGTCATTTGCAGTCTTTGTCCCTCTCTGTCCACATTTCCCCACCACTGAAAAAGTTATAATGAAGCTGATAATTAATGGAGAGTTATCCAGGAAAAGGTCACATGAAGAGCATTTTCAGCAGAAGCAGTAGCCTGGGCAAAGGCCTGTATCCTGGGGAAAGCTTGATTCATGTAGGATCCCCTTTTCTACCTTAGTCTGGACCTAAAACAGAGGGAAAAGACCCCAAAGGAAATGCATAGTGGGCTCAGTCAGAAGGCTTTTTTCTGTCAAGAGAAGAATAACCTCAACACAGATTTCTCCCTGAAGAACCTGGCAATGATAACTCTGAACCTCTTCACTGCAGGCAGGAGGGTTGTCACTAGTGCTCTTACATTGCTTTCTGTTGCTCACAAAGCATAAAGCTGTTGAGGGAAGGTTCGATGGCAGAAGGGATCAGATACAAATGCAAGAGTCCTTGTGTAACTGGTGAAATGACTCCAGTTCTTCCATTCCCTGACCCTTAGAAACATCCTGGATGGGATACATTCATCTTTTAGGCACTTGTAGAGGGTCCATAGTAATCCAAATATTGATACATTATGAACTGGCAGATAATCCATCCTCCACTCAGAACGTTGTATGACCAACACCTGCACACTGAATCATCCCAGTAGCCTCCTTGCTTGTGCCTCCCTTATGATTCCAGCATACTCAGGTTAAAACTAAAATATATCCAAAATGTATATGGGCAATGTCTTTCAATGGGGCACATACTTAACACAGAAAAATGTTATGCATCCACTTTTCAGTATCTTAGCTATCTATCATCATTGCCTTGAGGTCCCAGGATACCTATTCACATTCTTTCTTTGCTACCCAAGATTCATGAGGAGATTGACCAAGTGATTGGCAGGAATTGGAAGCCCCAGTTGGAAGATGGGGCTAAGACATCCTACACAGAGGCAGTGAGCCATGAGACCCAAAGATGCAGAATTGCTCCCTATGGAACATGGTTCAGATGGTGACCAAGAATACCTAATTTTGACACTTTCTCCTCTCTTAAGTGTTAGCCTGAACTGCTCTTAGGGATCTCAAAAAAGACTCCCTGGGAATACAAAACCACATCTCCATTGGAAGCCTCCAGCCCCTATTCTCACTTCCTCAATCAAAAAAATTTTTCAACCACCCTATCCCTTTAGCCTTTGCACTCATACTGTTTTGGTCCTATGTCTTCTCCAGACTTAGTGTCACAGTGATTTCAACTCCATTTTCCCAAACTTTCTGTCTCATTCAGGTCATGGGAAACTCCAAGTATCCTCAACAGTTTGCCTTTGTGAGATGTGAGACACACATCCTTCAAACCACTGCACTAGGAGAAAGAGCCTAGGTCACATGAACATTTTTTTTGCCTCAGAGAATATCAATCCCCACTTCTACAAGAATTTTGTCTAAGTGAAGACAGCACTCACTTTCCCAATATTCTGCATCAGGGTCATAAACTTCAAAAGCTCCAGAACTTCTTTTGCAGAGGATATCATATTCTATGTCTACTACACAGAAAAATTGTCTCTAAACACAGGGCATTCTAATTCCTTGTGAAAACGCTGACGTATTTTCAGCACAAATAGCTCATAAGGCACTGATGAGTTTCCTAAGCTGCAGTCTATGCGGAGACCTTGTTGTTTGTGTCTAGCTGTCTCTGCAAAGTAATGCTTTCAGGTAGTGTTTTTTCAGAGGTAGGCTGGGTCTAGAGTGTGTGATGTAGGATTAATTCATGGTGCAATGGTAGGATCAAGGGCACTAGTATTAAGAGTATGGGTGCTACCCCCACTAAAATAGCCTGGATAAAATGTGAGATAGAAAGAGCTGTAGTCATCCTTTGTTGCTTTGTTTTGTTGTCTTCTGAGAGCCACGAATTGTTTCTCCTCGGTGATTCCTGTCTTCCACCCACCTGCCTTGGAACCAGTTGACTAGGGGTTGTAGTCTCTACAAATCATGAACTAAATAAACCTTTTCTCCTCTACCTTTGAGTGTTGAGCATTTTTTCTCAGCAATGTGAAAAGTAATTGTGGCAGAATTTGGTACTGAGAATGGAGCCATTGTTGCAAACTGTGCCTGATCATGTGGTTTAGTAGCTTTAGGAGAAAGGAGAGAGTTAGAAAAGATTTAGAAATGCCAGCTGAAAAAGTAGAGCTAGAACTCCTGACACTACTTGATGGAAGGTTCTGTGCAAGATCCAGGAGCCAAGGAGATATATATATATATATATATATATATTTATATTTATATATTTATATATGTATATGTATATGTATATTTATATACATCACATTAATATTTATATATATATACATCACATTTCCTTTATCCATTCATCTCTTGTTGGACATGTACCCTGTTTCCATACTTTATTGAGTTGTGAATTTTGCTACCACAAACATGTCATAGTGCTATAACACTATGACATCTTTAACTCCTTCAGGAAAGTACCCAGAAAAGTGTGACTATGTGAAATGCAATTTCTATTTTTATTTTTTTATTTTAAAGAGAATAAAACAAAAGAGGGCAGAACAAAGCATATCAGAACAGAAAAACATAAGAAACACAGCACTTTACAATAAGACAGCCAAACATTAACAGTAGATATCAAAGTATCTCTTTCTCTGCTATAGTTGAGCATAGTTTCAAATACAATAATATCAAACATACCAAAATAGTATAAATCCATTCCAAAGAATTACAGGACATTCTGAACAGAATAACAGAGAATGATCAATAGCTACTATAATATCTAATTTTAAATAAAAAATTGTTTATACTATCACATATATTAAAATCCCAATAAGACACAACATGATAGAACCGATGGTAATAGCAGAGTAGAAGCATGGTAGGACTTCTAAGCAAGACGATATTAAATCAGCAATGGCTACCATAATGTTTTGTTTCCCTCAAAACAGCTGATCATACCATCACATGTAATAAAGTCAAACAAAACAGAATAAAACCATTCCAACTGATGAATGAAAACATTGAAAGGCTTCAAAGCAGTGAAATGGGAGATCATGATTACCATAAAAATCTTATATACTGTTACCAACTCTCATAATAGGGAGACTATACATTATTTACAGATGTGAGTTTGGTTTATTTCGGTTATGAGTATGGTCTCAAGTTGTGTGCATTTATTTACAAATATCTCAATGTGATCATTCTTTATAGCTAAGTAGTACTCCATTGTATAAAAATGCCACAACTTTTTATCCATTCCTCAGTTGATGGGCACTTAGGTTGTTTCCAAGATCTGGCTATTACAAATTGTGCTGCTATAAACATGGGTGCATATATATCAATGTGGTATGATGTTTTCAGTTCTTCTGGGAATATGTCTAGAAGTGGAAAAGCTGGATAAAATGGGACTTCCAAACCCAGGTTTTTGAGGAACTTCCAGACTGATGTCCACAGTGGTTGCTCCAGTCTACACTCCTACCAACAGTGCAGAAGAATTCCTTTTTCCCCACAACCTCACCAGGATTTGTTGTTGGTAGTTTTTTTATCCTGGCCATTATTTCTGGAGTGAGATGGAATCTCAGTGTGGTTTTAATTTGCATTTATCTCATGACTAATGATGATGAACATTTTTTCATGTATTTATTTGCCATTCATATTTCTTCATCTGAGAACTGTGTATTCATTTCAGATGCCTATTTTTGGATTGGGTCTTTGAATTTTGAGAGTCTGATTTTGTTTAATTCTTTATAAGTTCTAGACAGAAGTCCTTTGTCTGAGGGACTGTCCATAAAGATTTTTTCCCAATGTGTGGGTTTTCTTTTCCCTATGCTGGAAATCTCTTTCGATATGCAGAAACTCTTTAATAAGATATGGTCCCAGTTATTCATTGTGGGAAGTATTTCCCATGTAGTTTGATTCTTGTTCATGAATTCTCTTCCTACCCCTATATCTTTGAGATTTTTACCTACTTTGTCTTTCAACAGATTTAGTGTTTCTGTTTTAATATTTAGATTTTTGATCCATTTATATTTTAGTTTAGTATATGGTGATAGGCGTGGGTCTAGTTTTAGTCTTCTGCATATGGATAGCTAATTTTTCCAGCACCATTTGTTAAGGAGACTGTCATTCTTCCAGCGAGCATGTTTGGCCCCTTTATCAAAGATAAGGTGTTATGTTATGTTTGATATTATTGTAATTGAAACTATGCTCAACTATAGCAGAATAAGAGATATGGTGTTAGATACTGTTGATGTCCAGTTGACTTAATGTAAAGTACTGTGTTGCCTATGTTGTCCTGTTCTGATCTGCTCTGTACTGCCCCCTTTTGTTTTATTCTCTTTTAAATAATAAAAAAAAAGATAAGGTGGTTGAGTGAGTTTGTGGTTGTGGTTGTGTCTTCCAGTCTATTCTACTGATCTTCAGGTCTGTTTTTGTTCCAGTACCATGTTGATTTTATTACTGTAGCATTGTAGTATAATTTCAAGTCAGGGATTGTGATGCCTTCTGCCTTGCCTTTGCTGCTTAGAATTGCCTTTGCTATTCTAGGTCTCTTCTGGTTCCAGATGAATTTTAGGAGTGATTTCTCTAGATCTATGAGGCATGTTAGTGGTATTTTGATTGGGATTGCATTGAATCTGTATAGTAATTTTGGGAGAATGGCCATTTTCTTTTCTTTTTTTAAATTTTATTTTAAAGAGAATAAAACAAGAGGGCAGAACAAAGCAGATCAGGACAGGACAACATAGGCAACACAGTACTTTACATTAAGACAACTGCACATTAACAGTAGCTATCACAATATCCCTTTCTCTGCTATAGCTGAGCATAGTTTCAAATACTATGAATAATATCAACTTATAATATCAAACATTACAAAATAGTATAAAAACATTAAATGAGTGAAAGTATTAAAGGGCATTCTGAACCGAATAACAGAGAATTATCAATAGGTACTATACTATCTCATTTTCGATAAAACACTGCTTATATTATCACACATATTCAAATCCCAATAAGACACAATGTGATAGATAGAACCATGGTAATAGAAGAATAGAAGCATGGTACAACTTCTAAGAAGGATGATATTAAATCAGCAATAGCTGTCATAATGTTTTGTTTTCTTCAAAATAGCTATTCATACCATCACATGTAATAAAGTCAAACAAGACAGAGTAAAACCATTCCAACTGATGAATGAAAACATTGAAAGGCTTCAAAGCTATGAGATGGGGACTCATGATTACCATAAAATCTTACATACTCTAATCAACTCTCATACTAGGGAGAGTATACTGTATTTACACATATGAGTTTGGATTATTTCACTTATGAGTATGGTCTCAATTTGTGTCCATTTATTTACAAATATCTCAATGTGATCATTCTTTATAGCTGAGTACTATTCCATTGTATAAAAATGCCACAACTTTTTTATCCATTCCTCAGTTTATGGGCACTTAGGTTGTTTCCAAGATCTGGCTATTACACATTGTGCTGCTATAAACATGGGTGCACATATATCACTGTGGTATGATGTTTTCAGATCTTCTGAGAATATGCCTAGAAGTGAAATAGCTGGGTCAAATGGGACCTCCAGACCCAGCTTTTTGAGGAATCTCCAGACTGACCTCCACAGTGGTTGCACCAGTCTACACTCCCAACAACAGTGCAGAAGAGTTCCTTTTTCCACACAGTGTCTCCAGCATTTGTTGTTGGTAGTATTTTCTATCCTGGCCATTGTTTCTGGAGTGAGATGGAATCTCAGTGTGGTTTTAATTTGCATTTCTCTCATTTAATTTGCATTCTCTCAATGATGATGAACATTTCTTCATGTATTTATTTGTGATTCATATTTATTCATCTGAGAGCTGTGTATTCATTTCAAATGCCCATTTTTGGATTGGGTCTTTGAATTTCGAGTCTGATTTTTAAAAATTCTTTATAATTTCTAGACAGAAGTCATTTTCTGAGGAACTGTCCATGAAGATTTTTTCCCAATGTGTGGGTTTTCTTTTCCCTATGCTGGAAATCTCTTTTGACATGCAGAAACTCTTTAATAAGATATGGTCCCAGTTATTGATTCTGGCAAGTATTTCCCATGCAGCTTGATTCTTGTTCATGAATTCTCTTCCTACCCCAATATCTTTGAGATTTTTACCTACTTTGTCTTCCAACAGATTTAGTGTTTCTGTTTTAATATTTAGATCTTTGATCCATTTATATTTTAGTTTAGTACATGTTGATAGGCATGGGTCTAGTTTTAGTCTTCTGTATATGGATAGCCAATTTTTCCAGCACCATTTGTTAAAGAGATTGTCATTCTTCCAGCGAGCATGTTTGGCCCCTTTATCAAAGATAAGGTGGTTGAGTGAGTTTGTGGTTGTGGTTATGTCTTCCAATCTATTCTACTGATCTTCAGGTCTGTTTTTATTCCAGTACCATGCTGACTTTATTACTGTAGCTTTGTAGTATAATTTCAAGTCGAGGATTGTGATGCCTCCTGCCTTGCCTTTGCTGCTTAGAATTCCCTTTGCTATTCTAGGTCTCTTCTGGTTCCAGATGAATTTTAGGAGTGATTTCTCTAGATCTATGAGGCATGTTAGTGGTATTTTGATTGGGATTGCATTGAATCTTTATAGTAATTTCAGGACAATGGCCATTTTCACAATGTTTGCTGTTCCTATCCATGAACAATGGATATCTTTCAATTTTCTGAGGTCCTGTTTGATATCCTTTTTCAGGGTATTATAATTTTCACTGTATAGCTCTTTTACTCCTTTTGTGAGATTAATTCCTAAGTATTTCATTTGTTTGGATCCTAGTGTGAAGAGTGTGCCTTCTCTTATTTCTCTCTCACTACTTTTGTTGTTAGTGTATAGAAATGCTATTGATTTTTGAGTATTGACTTTGTATCCAGCTACCTTGCTAAATTTATTTATTATATCTTCCTAGATATAATAAATATAATATTCCTAGATTTAATAAATCCTAGATATAATAAATTTCTTCTTTAATAGACTTTCAGTAGAGTTTTGGGGGTCTTCTATGTAAAGTCTCATGTGATCTGCAAATAATGATAATTTAAGTTCCTCTTTTCCTATCTTTACTCCTTTTATTTCTCATTCCTGTCTTATTGCTCTGGCTAGTATTTCCAGTACTATGTTGAATAGGAGCGGTGACCGGGACATCCTTGTCTTGTGCCTGATTTTAAGGTAAAGGCTTTCAGTTTTTGACCATTTAACATGATGCTGGCTGTTGGTTTGTCATAGATGGCCTCTATCATATTGAGGTAAAGACCTTCTATTCCAATTCTCTGTAAGGTTCTTATCACGAATGAGTGTTGGACCTTATCCAAAGCTTTTTCTGCATCTATAGAGATGATCATGTGGTTCTTACTTTTGGCTCTAGTGATATGGTGGATTACATTTATTGATTTGTGTATGTTGAACCATCCCTGCATTCCTGGGATGAATCCCTCTTTGTCATGGTGTATAAACTTCTTGATGATTTGCTGCATCCTGTTTGCCAGTATTTTATTGAGAATTTTTGCATCTCTGTTCATTAGGGAGATTGGCCTATAGTTCTCTTTTTTAGTTGGGTCTGTCTCTGGTTTTGGTACTAGAGTGATAATTGCTTCCAGGAATGACTTAGGAAGAATTGCTTCCCTTTCAATTTCATTGAAGAGTTTGAGGACTGTCTGCATTAAGTCTTCTTTGTACTTCTTGTAGAATTCTGCAGTGAATCCATCTGGGCCTGGGCTCTTCTTTGTTGGCAAGGAATTAATTATGTTTTCAATTTCAGTATTAGTAATTGGGTTATTCAGCAGTTTTCCATCTTCCTGATCCAGCTTTGCTAGTTCACATGTATCTAGGAATCTGTCTATTTCTTCTGTGTTATTGAATCTATGAGAGTAGAGGTTTTCAAAATAGGTGTTGATGATCTTCTGTATTTCCACCGATCTGTAGGAATTTCACCTTTTTCATTCTTTATTGCATGAATTTGAGTTTTTTCTTTCCTTTTTAAAAATAAGGTTGGCTAGGGGCTTATCAATTTCATTTATTCTTTCAAAGAAGCAACTCTGATTCATTGATTCTTTGAATTGTTTTCTTATACTCTATTGCATTAATTTCTGCTCTGATCTTTAACATTTCCTCCCTTCTTTTGGCTTTGGGCTTGGCTTGCTCTTCTTTTTCTAGACGTTTGAATTATAGCATCAGGTTGTTTATTTGTGTTCATTCTGTCTTCCTGATGTGGGAACTCGGTGCAATAAATTTTCCTCTAAGGACTGCTTTCAATGCATCCCACAAATTCCAGTAAGTTGTGTTTGTATGATTGTTTGCATGTAGATATTGTTTAATTTCTTCTTTAATTTCCTCTGTGACCCACTGATTGCTCAAGAGTGTATCACTCAGTTTCATGTGTTTGTGTGGCTTTTGCAGTTGCTTTTATTGTTAATTCTAGTTTCATGGCACTATCATCCGATAACATGCATGGGATAATTTCAGTTCTTTTGCATTTACTTAAATATATTCTGTGGGCTAGTATATGGTCTATTTTAGAGAATGTCCCATGTACTGCTTAGAAGAAGGTATATTCTGATGTTGTTGGATGGAATACTCTGTATACATCTTTCAAGTCTATTTGTTCACAGGTGTGATTCAGTTCTGTTACGTCTTTGCTGATTTTCTGTCTAGTTGATCTGTTCCTTTGTGTCAATGGTGTGTTAAAATCTCCTGTTATAATTGTGTTATTGCTTATTTGATTTTTTTTTCTGTTAATATTTGCTTTGTATAGCTGGGTGCTTTGGAATTTGGTGCATACATATTTAAAATTGTCATCTGTTCCTCTTGAAGTTTTCCCCTAACTAGTATGTAGTGACCTTGTTTATCTCTTTGGATCATTCTTGGTTTGAAGTTCACATTGTCTGAAAACAAAATAGCTATTCCCGCTTTTTTTTGTTTCCTGTTGCATGAAGTATTGTTTTCCATCCTTTGACTTTCAGTGTATAGGTTTCCTGTTGGGTTACATGGGTTTTGTAGACACCATATGGTTGGGTGTTGTTTCTTGATCCATTCTGCCAGTCTGTTTCTTTTGATTGGTGAGTTGAGGCCATTTTCATTAATGGTTATAACTGTTACAGATTGGTTTATTGTTGACATGTTATCTTTCTGCTGTTGTGTCTTTAGCTTTCCATTCTGTTTAACTGTCTGCCTTGCTTAGTGGTTTTATCCCATGTGTATCTAGAATGTCTTTCAGTGTTTTTTGTAGGGTTGGTTTAGTGTTCATGAAGTTTTTCAGCTGTTCTTTGTGATGGAAGTGTCTTATTTCTACATCCATTTTGAAGGACAGTTTTGCAGAGTAGGTCAGTCTGGGTTGGAAGTGTTTTTCCTTTAGGATCTGTAATACTTCACTCCATGGTCTTCTTGACTTCATTGTTTTGAGAAGTCTGTTGTGATTCTGATAGGTTTTCCTCTATAGGTGATCTGTCTTTTCTAACAACTTTTACTATTCTGTTCTTATGGTGTATTTCTGGGATGGTGCTTATTATGTGTCTGGGTGTAGTTTTATTTTGGTTATGGCTATTTGGAGTTCTATATGCTTCACTTATCCAAATATCAGTTTCTCTTCTCATGTTTGGGAAGTTTTCAGCTATTACTTCTGTAAATACCCTCTTGATATCATTTGGGCTGTCCCCTATGTTTCATTTATCCCTATTAATCTTACGTTATTTTTCTTTGCATCATCTTGCAGCTGTTGAATTGTTATTTCCTGATTCTTTGTTATTTTTAAAATATCTTTCCTTTCTTGTTCACTGGCTGTGATCTTACCTTCAAGGTCTGAAATTCTATCTTCACTTTGGTTGAGGTGGTTTTGTCAGCTTTTAATAGAATTTTTGATTTCCTGTATATCTCTTTGCATCTGTTTTATGTATTCTGTTTGTTTCTTATAGTGTTCATTCAGGGATTCTATCTGTTTGTTTTGTTCCTCTAATTTTTTTAGCTCTGTCTTCACTAGATATGTTCACTTTTTTTTAACTAATTTTATCATTTCTTCTTTTACCTGGGCAATTATTTCTGATTTCAATTTCTCCATACCTTCCCCTAGTTGCTTCTTTATTTCAGTTGATATCATTTCAGTCATTTGAGGTGTATGGCTTCTATTTTCTTCTATGTACATGGCTCCTAGGCTTTCTTGGGATGGGCTGGAGCTTTGAGCCTGCCTTTTGGTTTCCTTTTGTCATTTTTCTTTATTTCCTTGTTTTGAATGGTGTTCCAAAGCTTCCTCTGGGTGTGTGGCAAATCACCTCCTGTACCCTCAACTCCTGGAGCAGTCTCAGCTCTCCTTCAGGAACTTGGCTCCCTAAATTGAGAAGCAGAAACTGGGCATGGAGAACTTGGGCTGGCAGAACCCCCTGGACACAATCCCCTGTCCTAGAGGGGTGGATATGAGCTCAACCGCTGGCAGTAGTGGTCTTAAGTTCTCCCCAGGCCAGCCCAAATGAACTCAGATTCCTCGTGCAGGGTGTCTGCCTCCTGAACTGAAAGAAGGCCACTGGGCATGGTTAGACTGAGGCCCTGAAATCTGTTGGGCCCAGTCAATCATCTCTGGTAGCTCCCCAGAAATGCAAACGTCGGGAGCATAGGTCTCCAATTTCACCAGGACTCACCTCAGGCAATCTCCACTCTCCTGTAGGCTTGGCTCCCATAATTAAGAGTCAGAAGTTGAGCATGGAGAACTGGGGCTGGCAGAACCCCTGGGACACAATCCCCTGTCCTAGGGAGATGGATATGAACTCAACCACTCACAGTGCTCGTCTTAATCTCTCCCCACGCTAGTCCAAACAAGCCCAGAGTCCTTGTACATGGTCTCTGCCTCCTGAACTGAATGAAGGCTGCTGGGTGTGTTCAACTGAGTCTCTGAAATCTGCTGGGCCCAGTCCAACATCTCTGGTAGCTCCCCAGAAACTCAAATGCTGGGAGGGTAGGTCTCCAACTTTCCCAGGCCACCAGGGCTCACCTCAGGCAATCTCCACTCTCCTGTAGGCTCTTGGCTCCCTTAATTGAGAGGTAGAAGTTGGGCATGGAAAACTGGGATTGGCAGAACCCCCGGGGCACAATCCCCTGTCCTAGAGGGGTAGATATCCAATTTCTATTTTTAGTTTAGCTTTTTGTTTTGTTTTGTTTTTAGTGAGTCACCATACTGATTTTCAAAGGGGTTGCACTAGTTTACATTCCCACCAACAATGTTCTGGTGTTTCTTTTTCCTTCACTTTTTTTTGAAGGGAATAATACCAAATGAGAAAAAAACAAAATGCAGTCATTCAAAATAAAAGAATGGACATAGTACATAATTTAAAACCATAATACAAGGTGCTCTACAATGGTTACCATGATGTTTCTTGTTATTTTCAATAGAATTGCCCATATCATCAGGCACAATAAAACTGAACATAACAGTACAGAACAAAAACAACAAAAACAAAACATTGGAGACATTATAGGACTTCAAAGAGGGTAATAGTCAAACCAGAATGGGTATCATAGTGAATATTACTGTCTTCAGTGTAGTTGCCTGTACTCTTAGACTTGATACTAACAAACAAAACAGATTCAAATAAAATCAGTCAAGACAAGACAGTAAAAGCAAAACAAGGATTCAGATTAAGTTAGTAGGAAATTAAATGGTTAAAGTAGTATATCCTGCTATTTTTGGAAAGCTGTCCATGCCCTCAAATCTAGTACAAGTAGACAGAATGGAGCAGAATAAAACCAAACTAAGCAGAGTGATGAGAACAAAATGGGTCTCAAATCATGATACAAGATTAACAATGTCCACTGCCTTCTCTTTTTAGACAGCTTCTCCCCTTTCACTTTTACAGGGTACACTGCACATTTTGTATCCCACTAACTTCTCCAGTTTTTAGATTAGGGAGGCAACCCACTATTTACCTAAGTGGTTTGGAACCTTTTTACTCCTGAACATTATCTCCAAGAGCCTCAATGTTTTCCTTCCTTATAGCTGAGTAGTTCCCCACTGCACAAAAGTGTCATGAGTTTTCAACCTATCTGCAGCTGCTGGATGAGCTGTCCCTATTTCTCTCAGGTTTCCTGTCACATAGAGCATTGTTTTCTCATCTTTGACTTTTGGTTCATTAACCCTTTTTCAGGTTGGTTATATTTCCTATTCAGAGCATCTTGATGGACCCTATCTCCTGATCTACTCTGCATGTGTTTCTTTTTGTTAGTGTATCAAGGCCATCTGTGTGAGAGATTGTAGCCAATCTTCTCTGCCTCATTTCTGCTATGCTATTTTTCTGTTGTTGGTTGTTTACTTTTCTCCTTAACTCCACTGTCTGCCCTGTTCATTGAGGCTTCTCTACCATTGTTCCTGGAATCCTGGTGATGTTTTTCTCTCTCCCTAGAATGTCCTTCAGTATTTTTTTTGTAGGGCTGTTTTGGTGGTCATGAACTCCCCCAGTTCCTCTTTCTCATGGAAGCACATTGTTTCTCCATTAATTGTGAGAGATAGTTTTCAGGGTCCATCATTCTGGGTTGGAGGTTATTTTCTTTCAGGGCTTGGAATACTTCACTCCAAGCTCTTCTTGATTTGTTGGTTTGTGTCAAGAAGTCTGTCGTGATTCTGATGGGTTTTCCTTTATAGGTGATCTGTTTCTTTTCTCTGAGAGCTTTTAATATTCTGTTCTTGTTTTGAATTTCTGGGGTTGAATGGAGCTTCCAATCCTAGTCTTCTGGGAATTCTCCATACTGATTTCCATAGTGGTTGCACCAGTCTACACTTGCACCAACAGTGAAGCAGTGTTCTTTTTTCCCAACAATTGTTATCAGTTGATTTCTTGATGGCAGTTATCCTTTCCGGTGTGAGATGATATCTCAATGTTGTTTTAATTTGCATTTCTCGAATGACCAGTGAGGGTGAACATTTAGTCATGTATTTGTTCGACATTTGTATATCTTCATCTGAGAACTGTGTGTTCATCTCAGCTGCCCATTTTTGGAGAGTGTCTTTGAATTTGGGGGGTTGATGTTTTTCAATTCTTTATATGTTCTTGATATAAGTCCTTTGTCTGAGGGGTTGCTGGCTAAAATTGTTTCCCATTCTGTGGGTTTTCTTTTCAATATAATGGTGATTTCTTCTGAAGTGCAAAAACTTTTCAATAATATGAGATCCCAGTTGTTGATACTCTGAAGTGTTCCCCATGCAATTTGTGTTTTGTTCATGAATTCTGTGCCTACAACTATGTCTCCAAGATTTCTACCTACCTTATCTTCTAGTAGATTTAGTGTTTCTGTTTTAATATTTAGGTCTTTGATTTATTTAGAGTTTAGTTTTGTACATGGTGATAGGCATGGATCTAGTTTCAGTCTTCTGCATGTGAAGAGCCAATTTTTCCAACACCATTTATTAAAGAGGCTATCCTTCTTCCAGTGAATATGTTTAGCCCCTTTGTCAAGTATCAGGTGGCTGGGTGTCTTTGTACCTATATTTGTATCTTCTAATCTGTTCCATTGATCCTCAGGTTTATTTCTTTGCCAGTACCATGTTGATTTTATCACTGTGGCTTTGTAGTGCAGTTTCAAGTCAGGAATTGAGATGCCTCCTGCCTTGCCTTTATTGCCCAGAATTGCCTTTGCTATTCTAAGTTTCTTCTGTTTCCAAATGAATTTCAGGAGTATTTTCTCTAGATCTGCGAGGTATCTCAATGGTATTTTGATTGGGATTGCATTAAATCTGTATAACAGTTTTGGGTGTATGGCCATTTTCACAATGCTGGTTCTTCCTAGCCAAGAGCATGGAACATTTTTCCATTTTCTAATATCCTCTTCAATGTACTTTTTAGCATAGTATAATTTTCAGTATATAGGTCTTTTACATTTTTAGTTAAGTTGATTCCTAAGTACTTCATTTTTTTAGATGTTATTGTGAAGGGTGATATTTCCATAATTTCTCTCTCAGTGAGGTTCTTGTTTGTGTACAGGAATGCTATTAATTTTTGAACATTGACTTTGTATTCAGCTACACTGCTGAAGTTGTTTATTACCTCTAGTAGTCTTTTAATGGAATTTTTTGGGTCTTCTATATAGAGTATCATGTCATCTGCAAACAGTGATAATTTAACTTCTTCTTTTCCTGTCTTTATTCCTTTTATTTCTTTCTCTTGTCTGATTGCTCTGGCTAGTGTTTCCAGAACTATATTGAATAGGAGTGATGATAGTGGACATCCTTGTCTTGTTCCTGATTTTAAAGTGAAAGCTTTCAGTTTTTGTCCATTTAGTATAATAATGGCTGTTGGTTTGTTATAAATGGCCTTTATTTTTTTTTTATAAATGGCCTTTATAAGGTTGAGGTAGACACTGTGTATTCAAGTTTCTGAAGGGTTTTTATCATGAACAAGTGTTGGACCTTATCAAAAGCTTTTTCTGCATCTATTGAGATGACCATGTGGCTTTTGTTTTTGGCCCTGTTGATGTGGTGTATTATATTTATTGATTTGCATATGTTAAGCCATCCCTGCATTCCTGGAATGAACCCCACTTGGTCATGATGTATAATCTTCTTGATGATTTGCTGCATTCTATTTGCCAGTATTTTATTGAGAATCTTTGCATCAGTGTTCATTATCGAGATTAGCCTATAGTTCTGTTTGTTTGGGTGTTTGTCTGGTTTTGGTATCGAGTAATACTTGCCTCCAGGAATGGTTTAGGGAGGATTGCTTTCTTTTCAATTTCATTGAAGAGTTTAAGGAGCATTGGCCTCAAGTCTTCTCTAAATTTCTTGTAGAATTCATCTGTGAATCCATCAAGACCTGGGCTTTTCTTTGTTGGTGAGTTTTTTTTATTAAGTTTTCAATTTCAATAGCTGATATTGGGTTATTGAAAATTGCTATATCTTCTTGGTTGAGCTTTGGTAGTTCATATGTTTCTAGAAATCTGTCCATTTCCTCTGTGTTTTCTTCTCTATGTGAGTAGAGATTTTCAAAGTAGGTATTCATGATCTTTTGAATTTCCATGGGATCTGCAGTAATTTCTCCCTTTTCAGTCCTTATTGCATTAATTTGGGTTTTTTCTTTTTTTTTCTTTATAAGGTTAGCTAGAGGTGTGTCAATTTTGTTTATTCTCTCAAAAAAACAGCTTTTTGATTCATTAATTCTTTGTATTTTTTTAGTTTCAATTGCATTAATTTCTGCTCTAATCTTTACAATTTTCTCTCTTCTATGAGCTTTAGATTTAACTTGCTCTTCTTTCTCTAGAACCTTAAAATGCAGCATTAGATTGTTTATTTGTGCTCATTCTGTTTTCTTGATATAACAGGTTGTTGCTATATATTTCCCTCTGAAGACTGCTTTCATTGTATCCCACAGATTACAATATTTTGTTTCCGCATTTTCATTGAATTGTAGGTATTGCTTTATTTCTTCTTTAATTTCATCTATAGCCCACTGGTTGTTCAAAAGGTTGTTATTTAATTTCTGTGTATTTATGCCAGTGTTGCAGTTTCTTTTGCCATTAATTTCCAATTTCAGTGCACTATGGTCAGATAGTATGCATGGGACAATCTCAATACCTTTCCATTTACTTAAAAATGCTTTATGGGATAATATATGGTCTATTTTGGAGAATGTCCCATGGGCAGCCGAGAAGAAGGTGCATTCTGATGTGGTTGGGTGGAACACTCTGTAAACATCTACTAAGTCCAATTGATCACAGGTATGATTCAGTTCTACTATTTCTTTGCTGATTTTTTGCCTAGTTGATCTGTCTCTTTGCAACAGTGAGTTGTTAAGGTCACCTGTAATAATTGTGTTCTAGTGTATTTGGTTTTTCATGTCATTTAGTATCTGTCTTATGTAGTTGGGTGCTCCTGTGTTTGGTGCATATATATTTATAACTGTTAGGCCTTCCTCTTGAATTTTTCTACTTACAAGTATGTAGTGACCTTCTTCATCTCTTTTAATCATTTTAGGTTTGAAGTTCACATTGTCTGCAAATAGAATAGTTACCTCTGCTTTTTTTCTGGGTTCCTGCTGTGTGAAATACTGTTTTCCATCCTTTGACTTTTAATCTATGAGTTTCTTTTTGAGTCAGATGCATTTCTTGTATACAGCATATTGTGGAATCCTGTTTCTTGATCCATTCTGTCAACCTTTTTCTTTTGATATGTGAATTGAGCCCATTTACATTTATAGATATCACTGATACATATTGGCTTGACTTTACCATGTTGTGGTACTGTTGTTAGTTTCCTGCCTTTCTCCCTTGTTTACTTTCTTGTTCAGCCTGGTGATTTCTTTCTGTTTTTGTTCTGGAGATTGTGGTTATTTTTATCTCTATCTAGGATGTCCTTCAGCACTCTTTCTAAGCTTGGTTTGGTCGATATGAATTTCTTTAGTTGTTGTTTGTCATGGAAGTATCTTGTTTCTCCAATAAATTTGAAAGACAGTTTTGCTGGGTATGTCAGTCTGGGTTGAAAGTTGTTTCTTTTAAGGCTTGAAATACTTCACTCCAAGCTCGTCTTAACCTGAAGGTTTGTGCTAAGAAGTCTGCTCTGATTCTAATAGGCTTTCCTTGATAGGTGAGTTGTGTTTTTTCTCTAACAGCTTTTAGTATTCTGTTTAATGCTGTATGTCTGAGATCTTAATAATTATATGTCTGGGTGTAGGTTTATGTTATGACTGTATGGCATTCTATGTGCCTCACTTATTTGTAGATCCATTTGTTCCCCCATGTTTGGGAAATTTTCTGCCATTATTTCTGTGAACAACTTAGCTATATCCTTTGCATTGTCTCCTACCTCCTCACTAATGCGTATTACTCTAACATTGTTTCTCCTGGCATCATCTGGTAGCTGTTGGCTTGTCATTTCATGTTGCTATGTTGTTTTTATAAGTTCTACCCTTTCAAGATTGCTATCTGTGATCCTGTCCTCAGGGTCCAAAATTCTATCCTCAGCTTAACTTAAATGGCTTTGCAGGCTTTCAATGCATTTTTTGTTTCTTGCATATCTCTTTCAGTTTGTTTCATAGATTCTGCTTGTTTTCTGCATTGTTCATTCAAAGTGTCAATCAATTTCCCATGCTCTAGTAATTTCTTATTTCTTCTCTAGCTATGTTGAGCAGCTCATTTACTAAGGTTGTTACTTTTGCCTTTACATAAGACATTATTTCTAATTTGTGTTCCTCTATAGCTTCATGGATTTGTTTCTTTACTTCATTTGCTATCTTTTCTGAGATTTCTGGTGTATGACTTTTAGGGTCCTCTATTTCATTATCACCTGCACTTGCCCCTGATTGACTAGATGTTCAGGATTGCATTTTGCCTTTTTGTTTAGTCATTTTCACCTTTTGGGTAAATTTCTGGTCTTTCTATTCCAACAGTCACATCTTTCTGCAGTGTGTGTTTCAGGGTTCTACTGTGTGGTTGATGTTTGTCAAATTGCTGGGTACCATAATGAAGAGGAGATCCAGTCTCCTGAATTCCTCCTACCATGCCTGTTTGGTGAGTCCTGTATTCTTTCTGGGCTAACTTGCCCAGAAGTATTGATGTAGGGCAACTCTTAGTTCCTGCTGTTGTTATATCTTCAGGTTTATGCAGGTCACCAGGTCTCCCTGGCTATAGTGTTTGTGTCAGCTGAGGCCCTACTGTGTCACTGGGGGTCTCATAAGTTCTTTTAATTTCCTCTAAATTGGGGCAGGGCAATATTGGTACACTCTTCAACTTGTCTGATGTTCTCTGTGTGGGGGGAGGGGGTTACCTACTCTCTTGCCAGGTTAGCCAAGGTCTTACACTTGGAGGGAGTTTCACTTCTGCCCCTATTTACCTGCTGCAGACCTCTATTTTTGGGGGGCAAACTCACCACACTGACTGAAGCCTGATGAAGTCTTCTGTTTGGGTGAGGGGTTCCTGAGCCTCTCATCAAACCAGCATGGTAGTCCACTGCAGTCCAATGTTCCCAGTGGAAGGGCAGGTCCAGCAGATGTGGTCCCAGACAGCTCAGGCCTGTGGCAGACTTCCTAGATGTTCCTGGAGAAGGGGTGGTCCTAGCAGTGGCAGTCCCAGGCACTTCAGGCCCCTCTGTCACTAGTCCCTGCAAGGTTCCCTGTGGGCGGAGAGTGGGCCTACTGCTCCTGAGCAGCCCTGGCTCTCAGTAGGTCCCCGGATGTTCCCAGTCCCTAACAGCCCTGGCTGAGATGCCAGTCACCACAATGTTCCCTGCGGGTGAAGGGTGGACCTACCAGTCCTGAACAGCCCAGACCGAGCTGCAGGTCTCCGCAATGTTCACTGCTGGTGAAGGCTGGGCCTACCAGTCCCAAATAGCACAGGTTAAGATGCTGGTCCTCACGATGTTCCCAGTCCCAAATAGCCCAGGCCTGGCTGCAGTCTCCACGATGTTCCCTGCAGGCGAAGGGCTCAAAACACCATTTAATATATTGTCCTCAGTGAATGTATCAGACAATAAACTGATAAAGACAGATCTTATCCAAAAGGTCGAGAAGTGATGTATATGTCTTCTTGATGGACTGACTCTGTTAAATTTAAAATTTCCTATTTTATCTCTAATAGATTTTTTTTGGTACTGGAGATCAAACTCATGATTTCATGCTTGTGAGGCAGGTGCGTGTGCCCCTGAGCTAAACCCCTGGTTCTCTAGTATTTTTAAAATTTTATTGTAAAGAGAATAAAACCAAGCAAATAAAACAGAATAAAACCAATTAAAACAAGATTATATAAAATGACTCAGGATTTCAAAACAAAATAATAAATCAAAAATGGGTACTATAATGCCTCTTGTATTCAAAATAGCTGCTCATACCTTTAGACAAAGTAAAATCAAACAAAACAGAACAGAATGAAAACAAAACAATGAGTGCAATACAGGACTTCAAAGCAAGATAATAGTAAATCCAAGATGGCTACCATAATATATTTTGTCACCTTTGAAATAATTGCCCATGCTATCAGATATAATAAAACCAAACAAGATAAAGCAGAATAAAACCCAAACAAACAAAACAATGAAAATGATATAGGACTTCAAAACTAAATAATAGTGAATTAATATTGGTTATGACCTTCAGAAGGAGAGTCCCCATACGTGCTACACTGCATATTGTTATCCTCTGAACAGATGATCAGCCTGCAACATCAGTGAAATACCAAACACTACAAGCATTAAGTTGCATTTTACCTCAATAGCTATCATTGCAGCCTATGTTTCTCCAGATCAGCAGGTCACTTACAGGGATTGCCTCCCTTCCTGTGTGCTGGAAGAGGCTAGTGTCTGGCTCTCCCCGTCAGTCCATGCATGGTGCAGACTCAAAGGAGGTCTTAGCTCCTTGTTGAATTTTGTTCTCCTCTCTCACAGTCTGTGAATGGTACCAACTCACAGTAGAGGGTTGGCATCTATTTATAGTAATAGTTTTGTTTGTTTTAATGACTGTTCTGCTATTAGCTTAGCTACTCCAGCTATTTTTGAGAAGACATATCTTTTTCTAGCCTTTTACTTCCAAGCTATTTGTACTTTTGAATCTAAAATGCATCTAGCAAATAGCAAACATTGGGATCATTTTTAAAATCCATTCTGAAATTGCTGCATTTGGCCTATACTGCTAAATTCATTTACATTTAGTGTTATTACTGATAGAACTGGATTTATATCTAGCATGATACTTTTTGGTTTTTTATGCAATACACATTGTTAGTATTAGTCTTTTTCCCCACTTCTATTTTTCTTTTGCTGATTTCTTTTACACTATGCTATATTATGGAAGCATTTATATTGATGAGTAAAGCTGGTATGTATTGGCTGATATGTATTTTTTTGCAATATTTTCCTGCTGTTAGTTGCCTGCATTTCCTTCCTTATTTAATTGCTTGCCCTGACTGATGGTTCCTTTCTATTATTGTTCTAGGAATTTTAGTCATTTTTATCTCTTCATTACTCTTTGCAGGGTTGGTTTGGTGGCCATGAACTTGCCCTGACTGATGGTTCCTTTCTATTATTGTTCTAGGAATTTTAGTCATTTTTATCTCTTCATTACTCTTTGCAGGGTTGGTTTGGTGGCCATGAACTTCTTCAGATGCATAAATTTTATTTCTCCATCAATTTTGAAATTTTTTTTTCAGGGTACCTAAATCTGACTTAGAAGTTGTTCTCTCTTAGCACTTGAAATACTTCACTCCAGAGTTTTCTTCACTGGAGGAATTCTGTTGAGAAGTCTGCCATGATTCTGATGGGCTTTCCTTTAAGGATGATCTGGTTTTTTTTTTCTCTAACAGCTTTTAGCATTCTATTCTTGTGCTGAATTTCTGGAATGTTGATTATTATATGATCTGGTGTAGTTCTATTTTACTTGCAGCTATTTGGAGTTCTATTTGTTTCATTCTTTGCATGTCAAATTCTTTATCCATGATTGGAAAGTTTTCTGCCATTATGTTTGTGGGTTCTTTTTAATGGTATTTTCACTGTTTCCAGCAATCTCATTGATGTCAATCAATCTTATGTTATTCTTCTTTACTTCATCTTATTGGTGTTTGATTTCTCATGATCTCTTGCTATTTTTAAGGTATCATTCTTTTCATGCTCACTACCTACAGTTCTGCCTTCAGTATCTGAAATTATATCCTCTCCATTCAATCTGTTGCATGTGTTTGCAGTGACAGTTTTAATCTCTTAGAGTTCCATTTGGATCTGCTTCATGGATTCCATTTCTGTTCTGTGTTCTTCATTTTTTTGTTTCCATTATTCTTCTAGGCCATTCTTTTGTCTGTGTTTTCTCTATATGTGATTTGAAGCATCATTTCTTTTGTACTTGAGAAATTATTTTCTGTATACCTTTTTCAACTTGTTTTTTCATTTCTGTTGTTATCATTCCAGTATATGACTTCCAATTTTATCTATCTCATTAAGTTCTGGGTTTGTCCTGTGTGAGCTGGGGGTCTGGGGTTGCATTTTGCTTCTGCATTGTGTCATTTTTTATTTTCTCTTTTTTCTTTTATTTCACTTTCTATGTAGGTTCTTGCCAACTTCTTATCATAGATAGCATTATCATTAGTATTGAGGCTTCTATAGGAGACTTCTAGTCTTCAGGGAAGTCCTCTAGATGTAGGTAGTTCTTCATAGCTATGCCAAGAACCTAACTTCCCAATTTAAAGGATGCAAAGTTGCTATTTAGCTCAGCATTCAACACTTTGATACAGGATTGTGGTGATGATTATCATTCCATGCAAGTACAGCCTTATCATACAGGGGAGAAAAACTGATTAAATCATATGTGACATCCTGGCTAAAGTGGTACAGTTAGGAATAATGGTTTCAAGGAAGTTTAACTACTGATAAACTTTGGTAATAACCTGTTACCTCTCACTCAGGAGCAATCTCTAACGTTATGTAAAAAAATCACACCGATGCCATGTACCTGTATGCGGTGGAATGAATTTACCCTTCTTTGGGAGTTGGGAGTTAAGATGGGTAGTGGACAGGATAAAGTGATGAGTGAGGCTTAATATAGTAGAGTCAAAGCTGGAAGTCAAACAATGGTCACCAGAATTTTGAGAAACTGGAGGATGCAGGAGGGAAAGAATGAAATAGAATGTGAAGGAATAACCAGAAAAGGAAGTGACTGTTTACTAACTTGAAAGTTTAAATCAAAGAAATAGTTGAGGACAGAGAAAGAGTATCAATAGAAGAAAATTTAAAACAAAGATAAGAAACCTAGAATGTAAGAAAAAAGAAGAAAGAAAGAGAAAGATAAGGAAAATGAAATGAAGAAAAGAAAGCCAAAAAAAGGAGACCAGAGACAGCAAGGACAAGAAAAGCTGCAAAATAATCATAACTACAAAATACAAAATCAAACAAGACAACACCCAACCTGACAGGAAAGGGATAGCCAATCAGAAAAACAAGGAAAAATAAAAGTAGAATACCTCTGTTGTGTACAGTTCTGTGATAGTGTCCATAATGGATCCTAAAAATGTGCTGAGTATGGAGCTGACCTTGGCCTTTGTATAGGGAGGCTGGGACTGATCTTCCATTGGTGGAATTCTCCAGAGTCCAACAGCTGGCTCCTCACTGCTCCTTCAAACAATTCCACATTGCTGGTCTCACTGATCACTCCACCTTCCGAAGGCATGTGTGCACTGGCATGTCCAGGCCTGGTTGTCCTGGGTCTCTGGCCAGAGTTTGGGGGGCTGTCAGTGTGCTTAACAAAGGCATGTGTATACCTGCACACCCAGGCCTGTGATCCTCCAGATCCCAGTCTTGAGGCATGGAAAAGGAAGAAATACAAGTCTTGAAAAACATTAATTCTCTTCTAAGGACTCCCCCTTATTTCTTCTTTTTTAAATTTTATTTAAAAAAAAATAGAAAAAAGGGTAGCAACTACACAAAATTCCAAGGAAATAAAAGAAAAAGAACAAAAAATACTAAGAAATCATTACTTGATAACTTACACACTGTCATTTTGGAAATAGTTGTTCAAGTTACAAAATTAAAACATACAAAGTACACAATTAAACAATGAGACTGTTAATAGTTCTGCTCCATGATCTAACAAAAACAGTAATATGGTCATTCATCTTACACACTTAAACACCCAGGAACCCCTCTTATTTCTAACATGCTTATCCCATTGTTCCTGCCACCTTCTGAAGCAGTTCTGGAAGTCCTCCTTCATTTCTTTAGTTGCACTTTCAGGACTGCCTTGATGCACTAACACAGTTCAAAACACTCACCGTTCATGGTCATTTTGACTCTCAGGAATTTTCACAAGTCACACAATGCCAGGTAAAGTGAATGGGGTAGATGATGACACTCTGTAATGGTCATAGGAGCCTTCCTATCAGTTGGATAGCAGTTGGCAAAAGCATTCACAATATTTTTAGTCATATCTCAGAAAGACAGTTATTAAAGGGGGATACCAATTCCTTAAGTATACAAGCATTGCAGTGTATATCACCTAAGGAAAAAAAAAAAGAAAATGGACTTCCAGAATTGTTTTAGAAAGTGGCAAAATGAGGAGATAACTGTCTTCAAAGGGAGTCACAATGTTTTAAAGGGAAGTATTGACAACATGTCTTTTACTGCAACAATTTTATAAATTTAAACAGTCATTGCATATTTGAGCACCCTTTGTATTCTTGGATTCTCCACTGGATCAGTTTAGAAGCTTGTCTCCAGCTACTGCCCTTTGCACATGTCCCTCTGTGTAACTAGAATCACAGATCTCTCATTCCATGTTCCAGAGAATAAGCAAGGCCAAACATACACACCTTCTGCATCTGCAGTATTATTCCATGCTAATCTTCTCAGTCTTACCCTGGGTGACTCAAGGAGCCTGCCTGACTATTCACTGCATTTCCTGGCCCCTCTTTCATTGAGAAGTAAACTGTATACACTGCCACCTCTTTCTTTTTGAATCACAAAGAGTGATGAAGAAGAACCCTTGCCTGGGGTCAGCCCTGATGCAAGTTGGTAATTAGCATCAGGTGATTTTATATTTGGAGACCTTGTGCTAATCCGCCTGTCCACCTCTTCTGTGTTCCAAAGCAACAAAATTATATCTCCTTTCTCAGCTTTGTGCTCTTTGTTCCTCCACTGAGATTTCAGAATCTAGCAGCCTAGATTATTTTGATTAAAAATGCCAGTCCAGGAAGTGTTATACTTGCCCACATCCCCTTGCCCAAATTAGTAGCTGTGGCTGACCATCAAAGTCTACCCAATCTCAACCTGGTGCCCTTGTCAAGGTCTACCTGAGGGCAATTTCAGGGCCCTAAATTTCCTGCTTACATTCTACCTAATGTTCATTTCAAAATCAGCTGTGGTGAACTTCATAGCCTACATCAAACCACATTTGGACGTTATTGAAGGCAACCTCAATGATCAGCTTGCTCCATGTTCAGAGAGCGCTTGGCACAGTGGTGGATCTAATAATATATTTTTGGTATAAATCACAGTAACTGCTTGCCTATTCCAATCCCTGCTTTAAGGTAATCTTAGTGCTATCCTATTGCCCTGCCTTCTCAGGGTCTACAAGATACTGATAGCAGAGTCAGGCTATTCTCTGAACCTACTGTTCATATCAGTCTCAGCATTCATAAGCAGCTAATGTTGGTCTCAATCTGAACGAAGGTAGAATGGGCCAGGAAATGAAAGCAAAAAGGAAAAGAGGTCCAATTCCAACTCCATTGCTTACTACCTTAGTGACCACAGTGAGCTTAATGATTTACAAACCTCTTCATATAAAGCCTCGAAAGATTATGTGTGTATTCAGTTACTCTTCCTGGAACACAAGAAACTCACAGAGAGATAACAGTTAAAGGAAAATTTCAAGGACAGAAAGATGTTAGGGTCACTCATCCCTTTTCTGCTCCCAACCTCAGCACCCAAGGGTCAATTTTGGTTCCTTATCCTGGAGTTTACCTATATCTTTCCTGTGGGTGTGGCCTTCCTATGAGTTTTTGTAAGAGCCCTGGACACCCTGAGAGAGAATTAACACCCTGAAATATGTCATTCCCTTCCATACACGTGTTGGTATTCCAAATGTATGGAAACAAAGCTCATAATGGGGAAACTGCAGATGTAGAGTAGAATTTGATCACTTTAGCTTAAAGTCTTCTGATGTACTTGTTCCATGCACAGTCTCAGTGTTCTGTCCTAGGTACATTAATAACAAAAATAACAACAATAGAAATAATCCAACACACTTGTGGATAGCTCTGTGTCTGGGTCAAAGTCAAGTGGAGCTTTTTATAACTTAGTATCCTTGGGAAAGTTGGAACTTTCCACAATATGATTGTTATGAGTATTTCACAAGACCTAGTCAGTCCTTTTGCAAACTGTGACCGCAGTGATATTCTCATCTTACACAAAGTGTTCTAGTGAAATGTGCCTCCAGTCATCCACCTTGATCCCAGTCACAGAAGGGCAGTGGATATTCAGCCTCTTATGGGCCCATCCAGGATGTACTTTGAAGATTCCACAAAGGATTCTTGGTGGTAACAGATAGTAAGAGGCCAGACTCAAGCAGGCCAATCTGTAGGTTCAGATGTTGACTCCAGGATTTGGCTGCGATTGTCACAAACTTCTACAAACTCCACATGCACAGTTCTGGTCCTTCTCATTCAAGACCCTCACATAACTAATCCTGAAGTTATAGAATCCCCTAAACATATTTACATCTTCACAAACAATCCCAAATCTACAGCCACATTCATGTCTCATCCAGTGAAATCCAATTCTTTTTCTCTATCCTAGACCTCAAAATTAACATTTGCAGAAGTCTTTCAGAAACTGGATTTCCAACTCCAAAGCTCAACTGCATAACTATGCAAATATTCCAATGTTTTCAATTCTTGAGCAAATATCTTACCACTATTTAACTTCAGTTCAAAGATTCTTTCTCTTCCAGTGCTAAAACTTCACTATAAAGACACTATTTGTGAATCTGCTCAAATGTCCCACCCCCACCTAACTTCAGGTGGCACAAACTAGGCTGGGGGCATGTTGGGGGGTGTGGTTGGGAGGTGAAATGAAACAGTTAAATAAACAAGAACAAAGGCCACTCTTCCATCTCAGGGAGTATAAATGAAAAAACATCTCAGCCAACACCATATGACTGTGAATCTCACTGCAAACATGCTGGCCTCAGGGATGCTTCTGGTGACTCTACTAACTTGCCTGGGTCTAATGGCCTTGATGTCTGTCTGGAAACAGAGCAAGCTCTGGGGGAAGCTGCCTCCTGGACCCACCCCACTGCCCCTCATTGGGAACTACCTGCAGTTGGACACAAAGAAGATGTACAGCTGCCTCATGAAGGTATCTTCAGACAAGGGCATGTGTGGAATGTGCTGGACATTTCAGTTTGTGTATTTTGGCTGACTTGGAGGAAGGGAATCAGAATAAAGCAGTGTTAAGATAGGGGGATTTTGAAGGTTAAGCAACTAAATAGTAGTCAGGAAAAAATTATCTTGGAATGTTCAGTGCCTTGACTATCAGAGGATTGGAGAAATGCATTATAGGATCTGAGTTCTGGGTACTGGTCCTATTCAGGGAATAACTCATCTAATCATTCCTACCCACTTCCCATCAGATGAGCAAGCGCTATGGCCCAGTGTTCACCATCTATCTGGGACTTCGCCGCGTGGTAGTGCTGTGTGGATATGATGTAATAAAGGAGTCTCTGGTGGACCAGGCTGAGGATTTTAGTGGGAGAGGTGAACAAGTCACCTTCAACAGGCTCTTCCAAGGCTATGGTGAGGGGGACATCAAGAGGGAAAAAGTGGCCCAGTAGATTTGGGGAGCTTAGTTTTCCCTGCCTTCTCTGCTGACTCACTTGCGCACATGATGTTGTGCAGAGATTCTTCTGGTGGCCTTTTCCACATGTTATCTCTCCCTGTGTCAGTCTCCAACTTGTTTTAACCTTCTCTGTCCTAATTTCTCACCTTGTCTCTCTGTCCCTGTCTCCCTGTTCTCTCTCAGTACACATTTTCTCTTTCTCTGAATCTATCCATCTCTTAGAACTTCTTTTTACTTGTGAAGTGGAATCCTGCTCCTCTAAATGTATTTAACATCTTTTTTCCTCATCTTTACCTTTTGTGCTTCTTGTGATTATTTCTGTCTTCCTATCCCCCTTCTTCCTCTGGTAGAATCTCATAAAATGTCTGCTTCAAGGTTGCATTGCTTTGGCAATACTTTCTCATTACAAAAGGGTTCTGTTTCTCTTTTGTTGTTTTTCTCTCTTATCCAGCTCAGTTTACAATTTTTCACTATTTTGTATCAACCTACAGGTAAAAAAATAATCTCACTCCTTCTCCTTTTGTCCCTCTCTCCCTTTAGTCTTTATTTCCTCCTTTCACTGAAATGTCTCTGAATCATTGTTTCTCTACACCTACTTTGCCTCTCCATTTCTTCCTTCTGATTATCTTCTCCCAAATCAATCTTTCTCTTTCCATATATGTCTGATTCTGGCTCTGAGTTTGTTGCTGTAATACTCTCAGTCTTGATCTATAGTCATTCCAGTGCTTTCCTATTGGGAGCCCCATTCATGGGTGGTTTGTGGCCTTCCCAATCTTTCTCTGACCTCTCCTTTGCTTTCCACTCATCTCCCCAGGCGTGACGTTCAGCAATGGCGAGCGGTCCAAGCAACTTCGGCGTTTCTCCATTTCTACCCTGAGGGACTTTGGTGTGGGCAAACGTGGCATTGAGGAGCGAATCAAGGAAGAAGCAGAATACCTCATCCAGGCCATTCAGGCCACACGTGGTAAGCAGGGAACCCAGTGTGCTTGGAAAGGAGAAGGAAAACACCAGACAAGAAGGACCTGTGCTGTGTGGAGTGGGGCGGGCACATACTTGGGGAGAGGCTCTTTGTTTTGCAGATGTGGGGTCCAGTGGTAACTATGTGTATTTGGCTCAGTGCTGCAGCACCTCTTCAAATGGTCAGCCTGGCATCACTCCATCCAATTGGCTCACTCCCAATTCCTGTCTCTCCCTGATTCTATGCCATTGTGCAGGAGCCTTCATCGATCCCACCTACTATCTGAGCAAATCAGTCTCCAATGTCATGAATTCCATTGTCTTTGGAGACCGCTTTGACTATGAAGACAAAGAATTCCTTTCACTGTTACAAATGACACTGGGAATCAGGAGATTTATATCCTCACCCCTGGGACAGGTAACATATTCCCAGCTTTGCCTTCCACCCACAGTCAACCTGTCAATACCACCCAGAGGACAACACATGTCCCAAGCTAGCACCCTCTTATGAAGTCCTCTCCAGGCCAGGCCCTCAGTGTTGAACAACTGATATTTTGCACCACACTTGGACAGAGGTCCAATATCCCATCTCTATGGATTCTTGGACATCTCAACAGATCTTCCCCAAACTACCTGGAGGCATGATACTTGTCTCCCCTCAACTCTACCTGAGCAGATGGTCCCATCTGAAGTTACCTTTATCTTGAACAGATGTTCCCTAGTTAGTCTTTCTGAATGTTTTAACATCTGAATAAGTGACCACTTCAGCTATATCTGAATACCTGAAACTTTATGCTGCAAATTTCAGGTTACCAAAATAATTTGAGTTCTATACACCTGTAAGAAACCAGCCCACTGGTATATCTAGACAAGTGTCTGCACTCATCCCACCTAACTACACAAAGGACTGCACAGGTACCAGAGCAAAGATAACTAAACATGTAAGTGGGCATGTTACCCCACCTAGCATTTAATCTTTGCTCTCCAACCCAGCTCACTCAGTCACCTTATGGTGGTGCCCCTAGGCAGTCCACTGGAATATCTAAACACCAGAAAAGGTATCCCCTATTTGAGCACCTAAAATACAGCCCCATTTTATTTCTGCATACCATAAAATGAGCCCAAATTGAATTAAAACAGTCCAACTAAATAATTTTCAACAATTTAGCCCACCTTAAGGCCTGAACACCTAAGTAGTGATCCACAATTACAAACCCACCTGAATTCCTCCAGACCTGCATTTCTCCATTCCAAAATTATTGAAATTTCTGAATGTGCATGTCTCAAATCATCTCACTGAAATTTTTACTCAATGATCCCCACACTTAAACCACATGTAAAATTTCACATTTTCCCCCACTAGACTTAACCTAAATATGTAAATATTTCATAGGTTGCTGCCCCCAAAATTTTGGTTGCCCTCAAAGAGTTTCCACTCCTACTGGCTCCTGACAAATGACAGCTGTCTTTCTGTTGTATTCACTTTTTCTACCTCCAGCTCTATGAGATATTTTATTCAGTGATGAAGCACTTGCCAGGCCCACAGCAAGAGGCCTTTAAGAACATGCAGGGTTTGGAGACCTTTATGATCAAGAAGGTGGAGCAGAACCAGCGCACACTGGATCCCAATGCACCACGAGACTTCATTGACTCCTTTCTCATTCGCATGCAGGAGGTACATGCAACAGTCAGAGTGGAAAGGATCAAAGCTGGTCAGAGATAAATCAGGGTAGGGAGGAAGGAAGAACTGAACCACATTCAAATTGATTCCCCATTGTAATAACTCTCTTAATCTCAATCATAATCGAACATTGCTGTCTTATCTACTGAGCCTTAATTCAATGCAGAACAAGTACAAGGAGATCATAATAGCAACCATGTCTACAGGAGTACCATGTGCCAGATGGTACTTTTTAAGTGTTCCATGATATTTACCTATTATCACCTATAACAGTTCTTGAGCAATGTTATTTTATCACACCATTTTACACATGGGTAAATTGCAGCCACGAGCGTAAGCAGTTGTCCTGAAACCACAGCAAAAGTGGTAGACTCTAGCTCTGACCATAAAGGTGGTATTTTCAGTTACCCTGCTCTAAACTTTGTTACTCTGATTATCAGATAAACCTGTGGTGTCCTGGCTTTGCTATGTGATCTTGAAAGGGAACCATAGCCATCTGCATATCAATCTTCAGCCTGTGAATTAAGGGAAACTTCTTTAAAAGAATCTAAACTATGGAATATGAACTGCAAAGGATAAATGGAAGGAAGTCTTCCATATGAAGATTAAAGATGTTTTGGGAAAGAGTAAGACACTCTCACCCAAAATTTTGCACCATGTTTTCCTAAAATTTGACCTAAAATCACTTGAGACATGCCTTTTTAACATTTGTGACCCTCCTTCTATGTAAGTGTTCTGACCATTGAAAAAGCTGATAATTAAAGAACAGATAGTTATTCAACAAAAGAACATGACAAGAGCATTTTTGGAAGACCAGGTAGCCTGGATAAAGGCCTGAAAACTCTAGAGAGCATGGCAGATCAGCGTCCTGCTTCCAACCTTTGATAGGTGTGTCCAAGAAAAACTCCAGAAGGTCCTGAAGGGTGTAGTAAGTGGTGTCAGACTTATGCTCTCTCTTGCTGCAGGAGAAGAAGAATCCCAACACAGAATTCCACATGAAGAACCTGGTGATGACCATACTGAGTCTATTCTTTGCAAGCACAGAGACTGTCAGCTCAACTTTGCAATTTGGCTTCTTGATGTTCATGAAGTACCCTGAAGTGGAGGGTAAGACTGAGGAGGCAGGGAGGTGTGGGACACAGATTCTCCAAACTCACCTGAGCTTGCAGCAACTATTTCATCTCTGCAGAGTCTGGACCCTCTTACACACCCTGTTGTGCAGAGGTGGGCAGAAACAGAGTCTCACTAGATATTAAACTATTGAGATTGTCTGAAATGATTTGCAAACTCTACTTTACTGGGACCACGTTGTGCCCAGCCCCCTCTGCCAAAGGCTAACCTTAATATTTTTCTCTTCTGCTTCCTCTACAGTTCTTACACAAGCACCGTAATAAGAGTTAGTCAAATAGTGTGATGGGCATCTGTTGTGAAAGTCCTACAAGCACACATAGATATTTGTCATGCATATAGGTCTACATATTTGGACTGTTGTGCCTGATGTGAGACCCCTGGATGCCAAAGTATATTCCACTTCTCCCACAGCCAAGGTCCATGAGGAGATTGACCAAGTGATTGGAAAGAATAGACAACCCCAGTTCGAGGACCGACTGAAGATGCCCTACATGGAGGCAGTGATACATGAGATCCAAAGATTTGCAAACCTTGCCCCCATGGGTATATCTCGCAGAATCACCAAGAACACCACATTTCGGAACTTCTTTCTTCCCAAGGTGCTGCCCTGCCCACACTAGAGGAATATCCAGCCATTCCTTGCAATCTCAATACCCCATTGCCATTAGAAGATTTCCAGCTCATATTCCACTTCTTCAATCAAAAAACTCCTTAACTACTATGCCCCTGTAGCCTTTCCAAAAGTAATTTCCTAATTTCTGTGTCTTCCTCAGTCTTAATGCCTCAGGGGCTTAACTTCAAGATCCCCAAGGTCCCTATAGAAGTACATGGGAACCTCCAACTGCTCCCAACCTCCTGCCTTGATAGTCATGAACTGTGTACCCCTCAATCATCACAAATAAGAACCCGTTTTATTTAAACTTCTTGTCTCAAGGAATACAAACCCATAAAATTCCTTCCTTGAAAACACAACCTCATTTACCCTAAAACTTCACCTTGGCCACATCAATTCCCCCTATAACACCTTTATGCTTTCTGCACACTCATATCTCAGCCCTCCTTATCAATATTTCTCCTCTTACCTGACAGGGCACTGAAGTGTTCCCTTTGTTGGGTTCTGTGCTGACAGATTATAATTTCTTCTCCAACCCAGAAGATTTCAACCCTCAGCATTTCCTGGATGAGAGGGGCCAGTTTACAAAGAGTGATGGTTTTGTCCCCTTTTCCCTTGGTAAGAGAACTGTGTTTGCTTCCAGGCCATCACTGAAACTAAGAGGAGCAGCTTATTACTGGTTTCCTCTATCAGGTGCAGCCTAGTACCCTTACCCAGATGGGAAGTTTCCATGGAATATACCTCTCAACAAATCCAATATGGGCCCCAAAACCCATAAACACCAGATATATGTGTCCAATCAAGGGGAGAGATTATCAAACCCCTTTCTGAGATTTGCTAAGAACACACAACCCATTCTTCAGGCTTGTGGGCAGGAGATGCTAGCACTGTTGCCATGTTGAGAGTCTATTTAGGAGGAATGAGCATCTAAACATCCATTTGCTACAATCTGGCCTGAATCAATCATGCCACTGCCACCTAATGTACAAGGGAAACAGGCTCAGAATGGATTAAAACCTCCCCTAAGATATCTCACACCAAAGTGTTTAAAACACCTCCCTGGGAGAACATAGCATGGTGTTGGTATGGAGTAAGGTATAAATGAAAGTTCATTTCATCTGTATCTCTCCCTCCTCTGCTCTTCAGGAAAGAGGAACTGTTTTGGGGAAGGCCTGGCTAGAATGGAGCTCTTTCTCTTCTTCACCATGATCATGCAGACTTTCCGGTTCAAGTCCCCACAAGCACCTGAAGATATCTATGTGAGCCCAAAACCTGTGGGCTTTACCAGGGTTGTGCCATCTTTCACCATGAGCTTCCTGCCCCGCTGATCCAGGAGTGAGCCAAAGATGGGCAAGTTGGTGGCGCAAGGGGAAAAGAGAGGGACAACGCATGGACCTATTAGTAGGGGTGTGGCCAAGGAAACTGACTAATATTACATGGAAATGAATGGTCAAGAGGGATATGACAAGAAGAGCAGGCTTCTTGCTTTGCCAAAAGTAGTCTTCCAACTGGGATGAAGTGAAAATCATACACTGTGCTATGCATAATGATAATAATAATTTTGAAAATAAATAACAGCTATTATTCATTGAGCAGTAATTTCTGTTTGCTCTGTGGTAAATGCATCCCATGATGTCCTCATGTATTGTCCACAAACCCATCTGAGGAGAAACAATGTTCATGCCAATGTTACAGCTGAAAACACTGAGACTTAAAAAGTTTAATCAGTAGCTCAGGTCCCAAAAATGTGGGTACACAGCAAATTACTGAACACATATCTGTGCACAGACACCTTAGGGAAGAGTTTAGAAAACCACTCCAAAGTTCACTATGCAGGGGACCTTGCAGTGCCTTAGCAGACAATTCCTCTAGCTTCACCATTCACTTTTTCACATTCTTGTTCCTTTACACACTGCTTGCACACAAGAGCATCATATTCTGTGCTCCCCTCCAAGTAAGGTCACTGTGCTGCAAAAGCATTTTCACTTAACACCAGCAGAGCTTTGGACCAACACATAGCTATGAGTATTATGCATTCATATGCACAGTAGTGCACACAAGTGTGTGATTGCATATTCTCTTCAGGAAAGGCAATGTATTGTTATATTTGAAGTATTTGCTTATATTACAAGATATAGGCATGAAAAACTGATCAACATAATATAAATACAAATCTATCTGTTCAGTAAACTAATAGAAATTAGTACTATAAATCTCTTTTTTCCCAGAGTGGAAATAATTTAAAACATTTATTTGGTATTTTGGACAAGAACAGAGCTAAATAACCTAATTCCAGTGTGGCTCAGAAAAATGATCATCCTCCTAGCACTTTATAGATTTAAAGTCAAACTGTGCAAGGCTGCATATTGCATAAAACATTGTATAAGACTGCTGCTGACCTATGGGTACCAGTCCCTGTCCAGATCATATTCAACTACTGGTGGTCCCAATAGTTACACTGAAATAAATCATCTTTTAAAAAAAGAAAGAAAATCAAAACTTTAAAAAGCCACATTAAGGAGGAGGAAAAGATGGTGGACCAGAAGGCAGCATGATATGGAGTCTGTCTGAGACAGACAGCTCAGATGCCAGAATAGAACATCCTGGAGAGATCTGGACAAAGGGAGATGGATTCTCTCTACCCAGGAAGAAACTGAAGGGCAAAGAGCTGCTCAAATATGAAGTCCTGGCACTACCATTAGAGAAGCTAAGATTGGGCAAGCATGGTGCTATAGCTGAGCCACCTGAATTCAGGCCTGATACTGGCCGGAGTGCCCAAATCCAATGCAACTGGCTTAAGTAGCTCTGTGCAGAGCTGAGCCTCACCACTCACATGACTAGCCCAGAGTTGCCATGGACTCACACCGCAGCTGCGCTGAAGTTGGAGGTTGGGGAGCCCAACAGAGAGCAGATCCAGAGAGAGACCAGTATTAAACAGCAGTGAGTGCTGGGAATAAGACCCTCCCATGGGAAAGGGGCGACCAACTGGATGACATGTTGGAGTCAGGCAGGACAGCCCAATCTGGGCACCGCAGTGACTTCAGTTGGTTGCTCCTCTCCCAGAGCACATTGGTGGGATCTGCTTGACCTGGGTCACACCCCCGGCCAGGACCCAATAAGTCATCCCAAACCAACTCCCTACATGCAGCATGCACTGACACAGTGAAGACCCACAAAACTTGACTGGCCCAGAGTGGAGGGGCCAGCATACACTGACCCTGCTTGCACTTCAGTGGCTGAAAGAAGACTGGAGAGGGCAGAAACCCTTAGCCAGCACACTTCAGAGGAGCTGTAACCAACAGGGAAAGGAGCTGGGAACTCCACTGTACACTTGTGTGGAAGGAATAAAAAACATTAGGAGAGAAGGAAATAAGAAAAAAACCGAGCCCCCAACACTGAGAATATTGATCTAGGAGAGGTAAATACAAAAGAGATTGAGGGCAGCAAGCATGCAACATCAAACATGGCATCAGAGGTCATAAAGAGATATCTTTGGGACCTCATAAACGAGCTCAAAACTGAAATATTAATTCAAGTGAAGCAAGATATAAGTAGATTAATAAAAGAAATGCTAAGCACCTCTCAAGAAGACACAGATGGATGAATGGAGGAACACAAAAGAAGGAGAGAAACTTTTAATGAAGAATAAAAAGAAAACCTAGAATACATAAAGCAGATTCAAAGAGATTACCAGGAAACTAAAAACTCCATTGAAAGCTAGTAAAACTGCTTGAAAGAAACTAAGGATAGACTATCAAAACTTGAAGACAGGTTTGCAATGTGTGATCATGAAAGATCTCTTAAAAATAACAAGGAAACAGGCAGTGACAATACAAAGACTAGGAGACAACAAGAGGATCTATAACCTAAGAACAAAACATGTGAATAAAGAAGTAGGAGTCAAAACAAAGGAATTACAAAGGCTAGTCACACAAATTATTAAGGAAAACTTCCCAAGCATAGAAAAAGGAAATGATATGCAGATGTATGAAGCATACAGAACTCCAGCCACCTACAACCAAAACAGAGCTACACCCAGACACATAATAATCAAGATCCCAGAAATTCAATATAAGAACAGAATATTAAAAGCTATCAGAGAAAAGAAACATCACCCATAAAGGAAAACCCATCAAAATCATGGCAGACTTCTCAACACAGACCATCAAATCAAGAAGAGCTTGGAGTGAAGTAATTCAAGCCCTGAAAGAAAATAACCTCCAGCCCATATTGATGTATCCTGCAAAACTGTCTCTAGAAATTAATGGACAAACAAGATGCTTCCATGACAAAGAGGAACTGGGGGAATTTGTGACCACCAATCCAACCCTACAGAGAATACTGAACGACATTCCAGAGAGAGAAAAACAATACGAGGATTTCAGGAACAGTGGCAGAGAGGCCTCAATGAATTGTTTTGTTTTGTTTTGTTTTGTTTTGTTTAAGTTCAACATACACGAAGGTACGGACAGCTGTTTTGAAGAAAATGAAAGACACTAGGAGAGCCAATGTTGGCTTCCCTATTGTCTGGTCTTGAAGACCTAAAATGCCTTCCTCATCCTGTTCAGATCAGTTGCATACTATGTTGTTTCATGTGAATTTCCTGTATGTGAAGATATGGACAGCTATTTGGAAGAAAACAAGAGTCAATATGATATATAGTGAAGATCTCTGACTTGCTTTGAAATTTATGTCTCTTACATTGCTTTCCTGTGTTCCATTTTGTTCTGTTTAATTTTACCATTTTAAAAATAAAATAAAATGGAGTCCCGGAAGCTCCACCACCTTAGTACAGCATGCCCAGTGACCTTCTCTCAGTTCGGGACGCAGAAGTCGAGCTGGGGGACTAACCACCTGGGAGATATCTCTAGCTCCCTAGGACAAAGGACTGCAGCCCGAGTTACCATGGGCTCCAGTTCCCCGGGCCCAGCATCCGCCTTACAATTTAGGGAGGCAAGAGCCTGAAGAGGGGAGTTAGGACCCTGTGAGGTGAGTCCTACCACCACAAGGCGGGCTTGTGGAGAGGTGGCGACCTGTGCTCTGGGCAATTGAGCTTCTGGATATCTACCAGGTACACTGGACTGAGTCCCAGAAGCTCCACCACCTTAGTGCAACACGCTCAGTGGCCTTCTCTCAGTTTGGGAGTTGGAAGCCGAGCTGGGGGCCTGACAGCCCAGTGTGGGCGGCCTGGGGAGAGTTTAAAGCCAGCACTCACAGTGGTTGAGATCATACTCACCCCCTTGGACATGAGACTGCGGCCCGAGATTCTGCGGGCCCAAGTTCATGAGGCCCAGCTTCCACCAATAAATTAAGGGAGTGAAGAGCCTGTGGGAGAGCCAGCACTGCTCCAGGAACTGAGGGCACAGGATGTAACTTGCCATACATCCAGAACAAGCTTTGGAACACTGCTCAAAGCAAGAAAATGTAGAAAAATGACAAAAGGAAAGACCAAAAGGCAGGCTCAAAATTCCAGCCCACCCAAAGAAAGTTTAGGAGCCATTTACATAGAAGACAAAAGAAGCCATACACCTGAAATGTCTGAAATGATATCAAATGAAATAAAGATGCAACTAGGGGAGCTATTGAGAAATTCAAATCAGAAGTACTTGCCCAGGTAAAAGAAGAAATGATAAAAATAGTGAAAGTTAAAAGTTAGAAGTCTTACCATGCTTTTTTTGTTTTACTACCGTTGGTTCTATCACATTGTGTCTTATTGGAATTTGAATATGTGTGATAGTTCAAACAAATTTTTTTCTTTTTTATCAAAAATGAGATATTATAGTACCCATTGATCATTTTCTGTTATTCGGTTCAGAAAGCCCTGTAATTCTTTCACTCTATGCATGGCTTTATACTATTGTGTTATGTTTGATATTATTGTATTTG
>PVJX010003323.1:0-45903 GCA_004027295.1 Dolichotis patagonum
TAAGTATCAGTATCACATAGTTTCCCTAATATATGGAATCATTAAAAGAAAGATGACATAAAAGTAGAAAGGAGACTCTCATACAAGAGGAAGAAAATAAGGTAAAAGAGGATAGATATGATCTTACGTGTATGTATGAAAATACCAAATATTTTGGTAAAATTACAATAGACACTAATAAAAATATATTTTTCAAGTACTGTTGTTTTAAGCCTCTAAAATAATAATGCTCAGAGCCAGGGGAGGCCAAGGAAGGGGGAAAGGGAGATGAGAGGGTAATGGAGAAGTAACAGCAGGGCCTAGGGCTGTGAAGAGAATTTAGGTGAAGAGGAATTTGCTATGAAATGAAGGTATCAGTTGATCCTTCTGAAATATTTAGCAGAATCCACATTGGTTACCAATGACTTTGGTATCTGATTTGCAGTTTTTGTTCTTTCAAAGTTTGCCATGGAGGCTGGAGATGTAGTTAGTTTAGTGGCACAGCGCCTGCCTGGCAAGCGTTAAGCTGGGAGTTCGATTCTTGGTATGCGCGTGCGCACACACACAGAATCTTTTGAAAAAGCTTGACATGGGTGAGGACAGCTGAGGCCTCCAGGTGTACCTGGGTTATGCTGATCTCAGCAGCAGTTCAGGTCTCAGAAGCTGGCCTTCCGGGTCCACCCTCCTCGTGTCTCCGAGTCCACCACGCCTCACCCCCGGGCCCTTGCACCTGCGCCCTCACCTCCACGCAGCACTGGGAGTCCAGCGGGATGGTGCCTCTCTTCTCCTTGCAGTCCTCACTCCCAAAGTAGCACAGGCAGCTGGGCTGCAGCTGGAACCAGCGCTCGGTCCAGTTTCTCCTCAGGTGTCCTCGCTTCCACAGGTAGCCCTGCGGGCCGCAGCCGGGTCAGCAGCGTCCTGGCCCCGCCGCCCTCCGTGGGCCCGCCCCCGCTCCCGGCGCCGGACCTGCTTCAGGACGTCCTGGATGAGCTCCTGGTAGACCTCGTGGATGGCCATGCTGAGGGTGTCCTTCCCCACGCCCCGCAGGCAGCGGCCCGAGTTGAAGAGCTCCAGGAACTGCCAGACGCTCAGTCCCCCAGCGGCCTGGGCTGCCTGGGCCTCCTGGGCCAGCAGCTCCTCGAGCTCGCCCAAGCCCAGCTCCAAGCTCATGCTGCTGTGCACCTTCTTCACCAAGTATTCCACCTGGAGGGGAGAAGGGAGGCCCGGTGACCACAGCACCAACACCAGGGGGCGCTCCGACGGCTCCCGCCGCCTGACAGCGGGGATAAGGGGCAGGGATTTGCAAGGTCAGGGGAACCAAGTGGAGGCCAGGCGGGAACTGGGAGGGAGCCCTGGAACCCCAATTTAAGCAAGCTCATCCCTTTCCCAACCAGTCAGTCCCATTCCTCCTGCCTTGAATTAGGACAGGGTCAGGGGGATGCTCAGAGCTGAGCCAGGCAGAGGCAGCCAATCGCAGTGTCAGAGGAGGTACAAGAACCTGCCCATCCAGTACCCTGACGGTGCCGATGACAAAAGCAAGGCCCAAAGGAGGAAGTGACTTGCGTTAAGTCACGGGCTAGTGGAGGGCAGGGAGGGCAGCCAGAACTCCATGGGCTCTCCCAGTTCCCATTCCAGTCTTTATTCCAAAGCCCAGTCCCAAACCCTGGGAATCCTTCCCTTGCAGGAGGGTAGGGGTTGGGGGTGGGGACAAGCAGGGCAGGGACAGGAAACCGTACAGAGGAACAGGAAGTGGTGGTTGGGGTACATCCTGCGGCTGCATTCTCTCACTGCAGGCTGCTTTCGGGGTGAGAGGCCTCCCAGCCTCTGACAGGCCACCTGGCCCAGGCTGGCTGGGATCTGACAGGGTACCCTGCCAGCAACTTCTTGGGGAACTCTTCACCCCCCCCCAGGTCTCGAAGCTGGGGTTTCGTGCAGGGTGCCTGCTCAGGGCTCAAGTGGTTCCCCCCAAACAGAAGTGGTGAGGCACGCCAGGCAGCTCCCGTGTGCCCTAGTGTGAAGCCCTAACTTCACCCTAGTACCACCAGAGGACTGGAGTCTGGAGAAGGCTGGATGGGTCGGGCAGAGGAGAGGGTTCAGGTGGGTAGGATAAGGCTGCCCTGGCTTTACCCCTGAACTGAGGAGGTAGAGGCCAGCTTCTCTTGTCAGGATACTGGCTCTCTGGTGACCTGTACTCTCTGTCTGCCTTGGTTTTTCAGGAAGAAAAGACAGAAGGAAAATTCGGAGCCAGGGACAGACTTTGGGGTCCACACTGAGTAACTGGGGAGTTACTTCCTGTCTCAGAAAGGTCACCCTTCGCCTTATAAAGCACCTTCCTAGATTACCACAGCACCTCAAGTCCCACTGTTTGACCTCAACTAGTCTCATTTTAAACTGCTCAGCATTGTAGGAGGCGTTCACTTCTGCTTAGGAGTCTGCCTGTCATTTTCCTCCTGGGAGCTCTAGCAGAACCTAATAGAAGGATTGTTTTGGTTCTTCCGGACCAAGGCATAGTTACCATGGGAAGTGTACAGAGACAGGTACCAGCATGGGGAAAACAGTGAAGAAAGGGGATGTGGCTTTCTTCATGGTTTTGCTGGGGCCTGGACTCAAGTGACTCAGTCCCTGGCTCTGTCACCACCCTCACCTCATCAGGAACCATGATCAGTGGGTATTTGTCCTCTGACAGGAAGTTGAAGAGGCACCAGAGGCGGAAGGCATCCTGGTCGGAGAGCATTCTGTTCCCGTTGCTAGCTGCTTGGTAGTTCTTCTTGGCCGTCAGCGTCCAGCATAGCTCATCGAAATTCTCTTTAACAAAAGCCCCCTCCTCCACCTGCCATCAGGCCTGCATGTCAGCCCGCTGCCCCATCCCTGCTCTAGAACCAAAAAAGGCTCCAGCATGGTGACCTGGGTTCTAGACCCCGTTCTCCACCCTGCCAAGCCCAGGCCTAAATGGGAAGAGTCCCAGGTAACCAGCTGGTTCCAAATCTCAATCCCCAACACACACAGCCACCCTCCAGAGAAAGTAGGGGGACCCACAGTCGGGTGGGGGTGGACAGCCATGGAGAACCTGGGAAGACAGTGAGCGGTGAGAGGAGCAGGGTGGACACCATAGCTGGAAGCTGGAGGAGGCCTCGGCAGGGATGGGGTGGAAGGTCACAGGAAGGGTGAGATTCAAACTAGAGGTCAGGGACACTGAGGGAGAGCTCAGGAGCCCAGACGTGGACGGGTGGCTGGGACATGGTGGATGGAGACGGGAGAGGAAACTGGACAGCAAAAGCACGAGCAGAAGTGAGAGCTTACCGGGTACAAGGACGAGTTGGAGTAGCAAACTACTGGGGTGCTAGACCAGCTGGGGAAGAGGGGAGAGGCCAGAGGTGTCCCCCCCCAACAAACCAGGCCCCACCTTGTCCAGGATGTACTTGTTGAGGTAGGGCATGTAGCCCTGGCTGGACACCGGGCCGTCGTCATCATCTCGGAAGTGCTCTTCCAGAGCCACGGGATCGTGGGGGATGTGCAGGACCGTGTACAGGTTGTGGGACAGCACCTGAGACAGAGCGACAGGTTGCCTCCCTGCCCTGCAACCAGAACTGGGCCAAAAGACAGTGCCCACCCCCATGTTCCTTCCCACCCCTATACTGGTTGAGTGACCCGGACACACTGTTCAGTTCAGTAATAATACGATGTGTTGAGCACTGAGTTGTGTATCATTTGCTTAACCTCAACCACTATTTGTAACCCCATTTTGCAGATGCAAAAAACTTTTGTTTCTCAGTTGCCAGAGCAAGCAGAGCTGGGATCCAAATGATGGCAATAGTACTCTTTTTTGTTTGTTTTTGAGACAGAGTCTTGCTATGTAATTCAGATAGGCCTTCAACTCATTATGTAGCCCAGGCTGACCTCCAACTCACAGCAATCCTCCTGCCTCAGCCTCCTGAGTGCTGGGATTACAGGCATGCGCCACCACGCCCAGCTTGGAAATTGTACTCTTAACTACTTTATTAGATGTCAGTGAACTCTTTCTACCCACAAGGACACTGCAGCTCATGGGATCTGGTCATTTGCCCAAGGACCATGGCAAGGAGAGCTGGGGATTCTGATCCAGCTCTGTCGGACTCCAAAGCCCAAATGCTTCCTGCAGTGCTGGGCTATCTAGCAGCAGCCTTGAACTTTTCACCGTGTGTGACAGACTCGGTGCTCAGGCTGCAGGGCGTCCAGCGCCGGGATGTCTGATCGGGGAAGGGCCCTTCAGAAGAGCAAAGGGAGCAGGCACAGTGGCGCATCTGTAATGACAGTGCTTTGGGAAGCTGAGGCAGAAGGGTCACAAGACTGAGCCCAGCCCAGGCAACTTGATGATACCCTACTTTAAAATATAATAATAATAATAATAATAATAATAATAATAATAATAATAAAAAGGGCTAGGGATATCGCTCAGTGGGAAGACCCTGGGTTCAGTCCCCACTGGGTTCAGTGCCACCAAAAAAAAAAAAAAAGGAAGAAAAAGGGAGTTGGAGAGGGCTCAAAGGCCAATGCAGGGGACAGAGAGCAAGGCTTAGAAGGAACAGTCGTCATGATGGTAAGCATGGCTTCACGCTGGGGGTTCAGCTCAGTGGTATAAGTGCCTGCTTGGCAAACACGAGGTCGTGAGTATACTCACGGTTTTAGAACAAAAGGGCTGAAGTGTTTTTTGTTTTTTTAATAGCAGGGATCGAACTTAAAACCTCGTGTTTGCCAGGCAGGCACTTATGCTGCTGAGCTAAATCCCTGGCCCCAAAGGGCTAAAGTTTGAATGAGACCTGATAAAAAATAGAATGGCCTGGGGGAGATCTATAGCATTCATCACAGACAGCGCGGATGATGAAAAATACTATGACACACTTACTAAGTGCCAGCCACTGTTTGAGGTGTCCTCCTCCCCATTTTAAAAATCTATGGGGTGTTGGAGGTGCCAGGCAAGCAGTGTGCTGCTGAGCACCAGTGCCAGCCCTGGGGCGCTCTGTGTCCCCGTTTCCAGTCCGCACCACCGGTTCCATACACGGACAATCCTGGCTCCAGGTGGGGATCCCGGCGTTGGAGAGTGCAGGATGACTGGCAGGGCCAGGGCTGGAGCCAGGGGGCCTCCCTGTGAGGGTCCTGACCCCGCGCCTCTCTCCCCGCTGAGCTTTGGAAATGGGGTCTCTGTTTATCTCTCTGTCCCACAGCACCAGGGTCTCCTGTCAACTAAATGCAGCCAATAATCAATCAATCAATCAATCAATCAGTCAATCCATGCTGTCTTAATTTAAGAGCTTCTGCATATCGACAGCTCATGGTGGAGCTGGGCAGCGCTCTCACACATGGTACATGTGCCAAGCCTTCTTTTTATTCTCTTTTGAGACAGGAGGGGAGAGAAAGCCCAGAGTTCTCATGAGCACGAGGTTCCTCTCCTTGTGTTTCTTTCTTGCCTTGGTTACCCCTGGAAAGCCACCTTGCACTTCTGGCTGTGAGAGCCAATACAGACCCTTTCCCTTAAGTTGCCAGAGTTTGATTTCTCTCAGTTAAATCCGGAGAAGTCCTGACTAATGCATTCGTGGTCCTGGAGTACAGTTCCCACTCTAAGGGGTGCAACTGGTTCACGGCTTAGTGTTGAAAATCTAGGGTGACTGATTCAAGAAAGTAACAGCACCAAACACCCACTGACCACCTCTGAAGGGACTCACGTTACTCTGCTGTGCTCTCTTGGGCTTTTTCTAAACTACCCCATGTTCTTTTTCCTTCTCATTCTCCTTTTATGGCTGAACTAGGGATTGAACCAGGACCTTCATACTGAGCTACATCCTCAGCCCATTTTTTAAAGTTTGGAGACAGAGTCTTACTAAATCACTGAATTGCCCAGGCTGGGTTTGACGTTGGTGATCTGCCTGTCTCAGCCTGACCGAGTGCTGGGATCACAGGTGTGCACCATCATGTCCAGGGCCTTATCACCCCACATTCCCTCCCTCCCTCCCTCCCTCCCTCCCTTCTGTCCACCCTTTCCTCCTTCCATTCATTCATTTGTTTGAGACGGTCTTGCTATATAGTCCAAGCTGGGCCTGAACTCACTTCAAAGTCCAGGCTGGCCTTGAGTTTGGGATCTTCTTGCCTCTGCTGTGATTACAGATACACACCACCACCCCCTGCTCAAGGCTGTTCTTAGAGCACCTCTGTGAGGTCCAGCTAGGTGGCTACACTTCTTTAAGGGGCGGGGCCATGGGAGGCCGTGGAAGGCCAGGGATGTGCAGTTGCTGTTGGTGGGGTCCTGGGCAAAGACTCTCGCCTCTCTGAGCCTTGGTTTTGTTGTCAGTGAAACTGGTGTTACTACCCACCAAGGAGAGAAACTCTTGAGGATGTTGCGAGATGATAAACATACAGAGTGCCAGACTCAGGTCTGCACAGAGAAAATGTAAGTTCCCTTCCTGTCTAGAAAGTGTTGCTTTTTTTTTTGGTACCGGGGATCAAACTCATGACCTCACACTTGCCAGGCAGGCGCTTAAGCCACTGAGCTAAATCCCCAACCCAAAAGTGTTGCTTTTTGCCTAATACATCAACACTGATGCTGCCAGGCGTGGTGGTGCACTCCTGTAATTCTAGCTACCGAGGAGGCTGAGGCAGGAGTATGAAAAATTTGAATCCATTTAGAGATTTAGACTTTTTTTTTTGTACCAGGGGTCAAACTCACAACCTCACACTTAACAAGCAAGTGCTTGAGCTACTGAGTAAATCCCTGGCCCTCGACTGTTTTTTAAAAGGTGGGGCTGTATGTAGGCCCTGTGTTTGATCTCTAGTATTAAAAAAAAGGAAAGAAAGAAGAGAAAAAATGGACACAGGTACAAATGACAGATAATATTAACTACTGAGGAGGTTGTGGAGAAATGGGAATTCTAATATCCTGCTAGCAAGGTGTGAATCAACTATCTTTCTGGAGCACAAAAATCCATCAAACTTAAAATTGGATGTGACCTTTACCCTGGATTTCTATTCATCCACCCTCTAGATGCTCAGGCAGGTCTTGAACTTGCAATCCTCCTGCCTCAGCCTTCTGTGGAACTCGGGTTACAGAATGTGCCACTACACCAGGCAAAGAAATTTCATACAGGAAAACATAACATGTGGTTTTGCACATGGAAACAAATCTAGAACCCTCAGCAAACTGTGAACAGATCTCATGCCCTGTCCCCACTCCAGGGGGTGGGGTGGGGGAGGGAAGGCATTTTCATCTTCTTCAAGATTGTATGCCTCTGCGCTCTGATTTTTTTTACCCTACCAGAAACATATATTATCTTTACAACAAAATCTTTAAAACAATAGAGATAAAAAGCAAAGGGTGCCATTAACCACGGGTGTTCCTTTGCCCTGTTATTAAGTCGCTCTGTAAAAGCATTCTTGTGCCATCTCCTGTTTCCAGGAGTGGTGCTGGGCGTTGTGCATTTCCCGTGAACGGCAAGGACTCGATCCCGACCCTGAGCCCAAAGGTCAGTGTGGTGTCCTCACAGGCCCAATGTCTCTGAGTTTAATTAATCACCCTGGTGGCTTCCTGTCTGCTGCAGATTGAAAGCCGGAGTCCTTCCAGAGGCCTCTGGGCCCTGCAGCGGGGACTTTGGAGCTGCCCGCTCTCTCTAGCTCACCTCTGTCCAGCCACACTGGCCTCTTCCTCCCTCGCTGGCCCCGTATTCTTGCCTCGGGCCTCAGCCCTTGCTTTTCCTGCAGCCTGGCACTTTCCTCTCTGGCCACCACGGGGCTCACACCTTGTCCTCGTTTCCATTTTACTTAGATGCTACCTCCTCAGGGAGAGCGCCCTTGGTCATCTTCTTGAAATCTACGGCTCTTGGGGGGACATTTTAAGTGGAAACGCTAGCACCCTGTAACCTCCACACTTGCTGTCCCCGCTTCTGCTGTTTCCTCATGTGTGCATAACCGTCTTATTTACTTATTTGATCATCTGGGGAGTAGGTGCCATGAGGACAGATATTCCTCACTCACTGCTGCCCCACTGCTCAACAAATACCTGCTGAATGAACTCAAAGCCTTCATGGGAAGAAACAGAAAAAAAGCAAAAACAAAAACACAAAAAAAGCCAGACCCAGGTGGAGTTGATCTCGCTGAGCAAATTAACTTCCCTGGGCCTCAGTTTCCTGTGTCTGGTGGAGATAATGTGCAGACATCTCCCACCCCAGCGCACAGCACACAGCTCCCTGAGCTGCTCCTTCCTTCCTTCTGCCATCCTGCCCCTCCTGTCCTCCGGGACTGGCTTAGCTGGATTCCTTCACCTGCACCCGTTGGACTCCCTTTAGCCCAGGGCACAGGCTCTGAGCCCCATGGGCTGTCGGCGTCAGGGGGGAGGAGTTAAAGGCTCCAGAGACGCAGGGCTGCTCCCTGGAGAGCACAGATCTGGGCCTGCCAGGCTTCCTGTGCCTGAGTGGGGTGGGGTGGGGCTGGCAGGGCGAGGGGGTCAGGCTGGAAAGGATGCGGCTAGCAGGAGCTCCCTGGCAGGCCTCTACCAGGGTTCCATCGGTGCCCGGCCCTGGAGGCAGGGCTCTCATTATCCTCATCTCCAGGTGAGGGTGTCCAGGGAGGTGGAGTGTCTCCCCCAAGGCCTGCGCCTGACTGAGCACCGGGATCACCTGGGCAGCTGCTGAAACTGCAGTGTGCTGCCGGTCCTGACCTACTGACTCAGAGTTTCCGGGTGGGCCCAGGTGCCTGTATTCTTCACAGGCTGCCTCCAGGTTCCATTAGAGAGCAGGCCGCAGCTCCCCACCCCTACCCCCTCCATGGGGCAGCCCCTGGCCTCTGGGGGGGCAGCCCTTGACCTTTGAGAGGCTTCATTTATTCACTCTTTCCTCTGCAGGGGTGGGGGTGGGGAGTGGTTCCTCTCTGGGGCCATGGGGTCCTCTAGAAAGTCTGGTGCAGGGAAAACAGGGTGTTAGGTCCATGTTGACAGAAGTCAGTAAGGAGCTGGGGGCCTTGCTCACACCTGTAACCCCCCTTACTCTAGAGGCGCTGGCAGAAGGACTGAGAGTTCAAGGGCAGCCTGGGGTACACAGCAATATTCTGTCTGAAAAAAGTCAGTAAGGACTGGTTCTGTAGTTCCCAGCCCACAGGGCACTGCCTGGAAGTCAGGGAGGAAGGACACCTGGGAGCAGAAACAGCTGGTGGGTGTGTATGTCCATAAAAGAACCAAGAAAGGACTTTAGGAAGACTCCATAATCTCTCTCTTCTAAATAGACCAGGGTGTTTAAAGGGGCTAGGTTCCAGGTGGTCCTTTCGAAACACACAGATCCTGGGAAGAGCTGCTCTGTGTATCCTAGTGGGAGCTACAGCACAGCAGCTTCACGGAGGGCTGGGGAATTTCAAAGGCGAGAGTGTGGATGCGCCACGTAACTTACTGAGAGCAGGAAGGGGCTGGAGGAGTTAGGCATCAAAGGGAAGACAGAGGCCCAGAAGAGGGACTGCATTCGTAGCCAGGTGCAGCGGTGCATGCTTGTAACCCCAGCGCTCCAGAGGCTGAAGCAGGGGATTACAAATTGGAGCCCAGCCTGGGTAGTTTAGTGACTTAGCAAGACTTGATCCAAAGACAGAAACAGAACAAAATTTAAACACAGGTGGGAACGTAGCTCAGTGTGAAGACTGCAGGCTCAATCCCCAGTCCACCAAAACCAGAAAACAAAAACCAAAAAACCCACCCACTTGCTGTTGTTTTTAAAGTTATTTTTGTAGGCTAGCTGGTGGCTTGGTGACCACCAGTTCAACCCTCCTGCTTTATAGAGGAGAAACTGGAGATCAGAGGAAAGCAGCAACTTGCCCAGGGTCCCCCCGCTGGGGGGGTACAGGCTCACGCCTCTGCGGCTCTGAAGTGCTGTTACTGGTACACACCTGCCCCTGTGCAGCCCGAGGACAACCCAACGAGGCAGCAAGGCTGACGACCTAAGCCAGCAGGTTTCTAGACCGCTCATTCTTAACTTTCCCTCCACTGTGGAGCAGGTGGTTGTCTCTCTGCAGGGGAGGCAGAGCCTGAAGCCCAGAGATTCACTGGGCAAGAGGCCTCTGGGGGCTGCAGGACCGCCCTGAGTGGCAGTCAGCTGGAGGCTTGGAAGTCTGGGGTCCCCGTGCAGGCCCACCGTCCTGGGCTCTGTGCGTTCAAGGAGAAGCCGCAGGCCGGCCCCTCCCAGATCCCCACTAGCCAGAGACTCTCCGTCAGCCCACAGGGCACTGCCTGGAAGTCAGGGAGGAAGGACACCAAGGTCTCAGCTGATTCTCTCTTGGGTGGAGGGTGTGACCACCAGGGATGGCTTCTCATCCCTAGGTTTTTTTGTTTTTTGTTTTGTCTTTTTGAGACAGGGTCTTACTGTGCAGTTCAACCTGGCTTAAACTCACTTTGTAGCCCAGGCTGCTCTTGAACTTGCAATGATCCACCTGCCTCAGCCTCCACAGTCCTGGGATTACAGGATTGCACCACCATGCCTGGCTCACTCCTGCCCCCCGGGTTATTTAGGGGAGGTTCTAAAGACCTGTAGAATTCCCTGGGAGACTTTGGGTTCAGCCTCAGTCCACCCTGGGCAGAAGCATCACGCCGATTGGTCTGTTTGCACTGTCCTCAAGCAACTGGACCTACGTCCACCAGAATTCAGACAGGACCCACACCTGGTCTCTGCTCAAACCTTCTCTTCCCAAAGCAAACACTCCGACTCGTTGGCTTCCCCCAGGACTTGCGTCTTTTCTCCTCCTCCTCAGGGCCACTGGGGGTCTGCCCAGGACGGCCAAAGCAGCCCCTCTTCCAGCACACAGAGGAGCTGCCTGACAAGTGCCCCAGTCCGGGGCGAGGAAAGACCCCCAGACTAGGGAAAGTCTTGGTAAGAACAGGCTACCTGGAGATCTCTCCCTTATCCCCCAGTCCTGGGGTGAGGGCGTAGCTGCTGGTGTAGCTGTTCCTCTGCTTCTTCCTCTTCCTCTGCTCTCTCCTTACTACTGCTCTGCCTCTCTGGGATCCCCACCCCCAGCACCCTCACTACTTCCAGTGTCCTTCACCATGGGTCTGGGGAAACCACCTTCTCTCCCATTCACGGCCAGTTCTGCCCTGCCCCCACTGTTAAGCCAGGCTTGTCCCCCGGAGGGCACAAGGCTTCTGTCAGGTAGGACCAACATCTCCCCTTACCCGTGTGCCTGAAGACCTTGCTGACTGTGGGCTCCATCTGAGCTGTCAATTGATACAAAGTGCAAAAGCCAAGTATGCAAGCTCTGCAGTGACTCTTCCCTGGGAATAATCTATCTATCTATCGGGGTGGGCAGTGGGTACCAGGTCACTGGAGTCAGGACAGAGGTTCAAGGCCAATAGCACCACCAAACAGGAGCCGCTTGAGAGATGTGCTCTCCAAAGTTGAGGGACACGGACAGGATCTGGGGCCCAAGGTGGAAAATGTAGCTTGGAAGCAAGAAGCCACAGGGGTTGGACTGCCCTGGCGAGATATTAAAAGGGGAGAGTTGGAGGCGGCTGTGAGGCATAAGGTTTCTACAGGAATTGGTGGGTGGATGACTTATATTTCTCCCATTCATGCCAAGAACCCAACTAAATGACATGATCTATAGTAAAAAGGGTTTAAACGGCATGTGAGGAAGAACCCACTGGAAGGGGGAGGGTGGTTTTCTCCCCAAGTGACCAAGGTGGTTGTGGGTTCTCTCTTGAGGAAAAATAGACAGTTATCAGATGCTCGTCAGTGTGACTAAGAGAAGGGACATCAGAGTTTACAAGCTCAGCAGTGAGGGGTGGGGCGGAATGCCTGTTCTCTTCCTCTGCCTTCCAGGTACCTCCGACCTTGGTCCTTGGGAAGGGAGGTTGAGACTGAATCCTCTTTTGAAGGGAGGGCGGGGAGGCCCCAGGAATGCAGGGTCTTCCCCTCCTGCCAGGCACACAGCGGAAGGAATGAAGGAACGCCCAAGGCAGGTTCCGGGGAGCTGTGGCCCATGCTCCTCTTTCCTCCAGTGCCCAGGTGGCCGCAGCCCAAGGAGTTGCTTCCTCCCTGCCAACAGGGTGGGCGGCAGTGTTAACCCAGGGCTGAAGGAAGCCTTAGCCTCCTGGAACAGCATAGGCATCCAGAGCAAGCACCGCTGGGGCCTCTCCTGGGCTCAGCTCCACGTTCCCTGCCTGGGGTCTTAAGGCCTAAGGTCGGTTTCCCAATCCGGGCTGTGCGCATGCCTGTGTAGCACGCAAGTGCTGCTGGAGCAGGATGGTGAGCTGGGTGCCAGTGTGATGGGGTCCGCAGCCCCTCCCAGCCCTGGGGGTCTGCAGGTTTATGGGGCAGCCTGGCTCGGTGGTGGGGAGACCCTTCGTGCCTCCCCAGCCCCAGAGGAAATGACTGACAAGTACCGGCTGCAGGAGGAAGCGGCGGCAGGGAGGGGTAGGTGCGTGCCCAAGCTTGACTCTGGGAGCCGTGCTGCGCACCGCATGGAGTCGGGGAGGTGGCCGGGCTCCTGGCCCTCAGAACCCTGTGATGCCCCCTCCTACCACCAGTTGGGCCCTGGATTCCGGGCAACGGTTCTGGATGAGTTCCCCCGAGCGCCTGGGCCAGGGCAGCGGCATCTCCCAAGCGTGTCGGCCCAGTTGCCCAGCATCGGGCCTCTCCCCCCCACCCCACCCCCCGCAGCCGGCCGCTGGCTGGCTGGGTGCCCAGGGAAGCAGAGCGTTCCCGCCTGGCTCCCTGGCGACCCGGGCTGGAGCGGTGCTCTGCCAGCCCCTAGGGCCCGGGTGCCCTCACCTTGAGCTGGGACTTGGAGACCTTGCCGCTTTTCTCCACATCCAGCGCGGTGAAGGCATACCAGATAGACTTGAGCAGCTCCTTGCGCAGGGCCATGGCTGAGGCGCCTGCCTGCCGCCCGCCCGGCCCAGGGGCGGCTCTGACACCAAGATCCGGTTTCAGGAAATGCAAACGGCTACAGACCACAGAAGTGCCCCACTGCGGAGCAAGAGCTCCACCTGCCTGCGTGCTTGTTGCTCTGGTGGCACTCAGCAGCCTTCCCAGGTCTCCGGCCCTCGGCATCAGCCTCATCTGTTGGGCTGGTGTGCGGATAAGGCTCCCTTTAAAAGCCTCTTTGAGCCAGGTGTGATGGCGCACTCCTATAATCTCAGCACTAGGGAGGCTGAGGCAGGAGGATCACTGCAAGTTCAAGACCAGCCTGGGTTAACAAAGTGAGCTCAAGGCCAGCCTGAACTGCATAGTGAGACCCTGTCTCAAACAGACAAAAATTAATTAATTAATTAATTAATGCCTCTTTGTCCCAGAGCCTTCCTGATGCCCCCAGAGGCAGCTTGCCTAGGGAAGAAGGAGGCCCACCCTGACTGCAGTCAGACCGAGAGTGGGCTTTACCAGGTGAAAGGCCGCTGACACCGGTGCACCCCGTTCAGTGGTGCCTAATGTGACCATGGTGGTGGACTCTACTGCAAAGGGGAAGAAAACTAAGCAAACCACACAGAGCTGAGGAACCGGGCCAGGGCACTCCTCTAGGTGAGGCAGACTTGGCATTTGATTTGCTGGCTCCCCAATCCCTGGCGATGGCTCGGGAAGGCACTAAGCTCCGCCCACTGTACCCAAGCCTGGCACGGCGCCCCACCCTGGGGAGTCCTGGCTGGACAGCCTTGGGATGTGAGGCTGCACATCAGGGCTGACATCCTTTTAGATCCAGTGCCCATGGGGTGGCACACGCCCACACCAGCAGTGTGTGGAAGCAGCCTGCAGGCCAATATGGAGAAGGCCTCTTCTGGGGCATGCCCCGATTCCTCTGCCTCCGGGAGGTTGGTGAGGAGAATAAACAGGAGCTTCCTAGGCATCGTTCTGGTGAAGGAACCCCATTCTCAGTAGCAGGAAGGGGCCTGAGGGACACCCATCACGGTGGAGAGGAGATGTAGAAGCCCCTCCAGTTCCTATCCAGCAGGCTCCTTCCCATCAGTACCCCAGCACCTCCTCCCGCAGGGGCTGGCCGCCCATGCACTTTTCAGTGGGGCCTGAATATGGCTTAGGAATCCCACAGCACAGCAGCCCTACGAGCAAGGAAACAAGCCAGGACTTCAGTACCAGAGAAGCCAGGCATCAGAGAACCTCAGAAACGAATGCAAAGCTGCCTCGGCCTGCTCTGACTCAGGGTCTGTCCTCTTGGAGCAGCTGGATGTGTGCGGTCAGGGATGGCTGGGGCAGGAGGGGCTTGGGCTGTATTCTGCAAAGGTAAAGCAGAAAAAAAACCAGACCACCCTGAGGCCTGGGACTCAGCCAGAGCCTGCAAGTAGTGGTCACGCTGGTCCTAGCTGGCTGCCCTAGAGCCCCCTGCTCGGGAGCGGCAGGAAGCCACGGGCAGCTCCTCAGGCAGCTTCTTATCTTACACAGGGCCTTCCTTCCACCGGCGTGGCCTACTGGGCAGGCACTGAAGCCGAGCAGGGGTCGTGGCAGGGCCACAGGAATGAGAGCTGGCCTTGACCAGCCCAGGGACCAGGCCCCCGAGCTGGGAGGATGGAGGAACCCAGGTGGAAACTTGGAACTTTTATTAAATACTCATTCATCCATTTGCCACCACCACCCAGAGCAGGAGAAAAAAATAATTGTCAAAGTGGAATTTTTAAAAACCCCACAAAACAAATGAAACCCAATCCCAGCAGTCCAAGTACAGGGCCGTTCCCTGCCTCTCTTCCACAACGACTGGGGGGGTGGCTGGGGGTGGGGTGGGAGCTGGGCACCTGTACTCCAGCCACAGGCCCCTGAGCAATGCATTCTGACTGTGGTGGCAGGAATCCCAGTGCCAAGGGACCAAGCACCTTGGCTGGCCTCCGGGGAGGTGGTTATTGCTGGGAGGGCCAGGGCTGGGCCCACTCTGCCCCAAGGGCCTGCAGAGTTGCCTGCCTGGGCCTCCATGGGCCGAGATCAGTTTGGGCAAAGGCAGGTCCCCATCCCAGGCCCACTTTCCACCTGAGAAGAGGAGTGGGCTGAAGACGGCACAGGTGTGTCCTCCCAGAGCAGCCTGGCCTCAGGCTTGCTCGCTCCCCAGCTCCCGCTGCCTGCTGCGCGGGGCCCTTCTCCCAGGCGGGGCCTCCAAGCTCCTCAGTTAGGCCACTTCCTGGCTGCCTTTTCACCCCAGGGACCTGTGTGACCACCTTCCGCGTGTCAGCCATAGGCCTGGCCCTCCAGGCAGGGCTGCGTGCACAGGGTGGCGCATCCTCCAGCACGGTGCGTGCGCCTGCCCCTCAGCAGCCACTCTCCGTCACTGATGTCTCCAGGGTCACAGTCCCTTGCTGCATGGCTGCGGTGGCCACACTGATGGCCTCCTCCAAGCTCTGCTGCTCCTCCAGCTGCAGAGGGGTGTGGAAGGAAGCAGGGTGTGAGACGCTCCCTCCCAGACTGTGGCGTTAGCACTACCTGGTCCACTTGTCTACACTTCCTCCATCTAAGGGCCACAGACTAAGCTCTTGATGGGGCTCCTGTAAGCAGGAAGTTCATAGACAGGGTCCTACTAGGTGAGGCATGGCCAGGGACCACAGATGGCCCACGGTCAGAGAACAGCTCGCTCACAGAAGAGTAATTGGCTGGACAGGACCTCAGTGACCACCGACTTTAGCCGCTTCATCTCCCAGGTGAAAGACAGGCAGGAAGAGACGAAGGGCTTGGGCCACAGGTGGGCTGCCATCAGTTATCCTGAAGGCCATAGGGGTGTCCCCATTCTGCCTCGGGTGTATAGGTGCAGGCAGATGGGATTTGTCCTCTGAAATGGGCTCTTTTGAACACCTGATGCCCTTCTCTTCAGGAGTACCACCCAGTTCCCTCACCCCCTCATTCCGTTCTTTGGTCTGGGGGCCCTTTTCCTCCTGGATTTCTACCCACCTGCACTGCAATATGCGTTCCATTGGCTGTGGCCAACAGCGCCACCTGTTGATGGTGAAGGGATGCTACACTCGTGTCCTCAGCCACCACAGCCCCAGAGGTAATGATTGCGACCTGAAACAGAGAGGATCTTCCACCCTCCTGCAACAGCCCCTCTCCTCAGGCCAGGCAAGAACCCCTTGTGCTGGAGGCCTGGAAGCAACCCAGACGGCAGTGCAGAAAACCACTGGGGGTCAGATGAATTAGCTTGGGGCTCACAGCTAAATGAAGCCGAGTTTTTCCCCAAGGTACAGCCCAACTGGACGTAGGAATTGTGAATCACCAAAGGACAGAGCTATAAAAGACCTCCCGAGATGTCAGTCCCCTGAGCTGAAAATGGGTCTTGAGTCCATGAAAAAGTGACTTGCCTAGGATGGCGAGGCAAAGCAGGGGTAGACTGAGATTTAGAAACTCTCTTTTTTTTTTTTTGTCTTTTTGAGACAGTCTCACTATGCAGTTCAGGCTGGCCTTGAGCTCACTTTGTGTAGCTCAGGTTGGTCTCAAACTCAGCAACGATTCTTCTGCCTCAGCCTCCCGAGTGCTGGGATTACAGGCATGTACTACCACACCCGGCTAGAAACAGTCTCTTGATTCATCAAATGCTTTTAAAGATTCACGTTGCCAAAGGCCCACAGGAGCCGGGGAATCTTTGTCCTTGTAAAAGGTTTGACAAGTTTGGCCTGAACTTTTAATGCCCATCCCGTGGAAAAGGGTAGCAAAAGAACAAGAAACCCCAAGCAAACCGCCTGGTCATACGGGCTGCGTCTGTGTGCCACTGGCGCTGACCATGGTGACCGTATGTGTGCTGGACGTGGCCAGGTCATCATCATGACTGGGGATGGTGAGGGTGGTGCTGCCATGCTGGGTCACCATGCTGATGGCACTCCCCAGGGCCTGCAGGTCTTCTGGGGACAGGCTGACCTGTGATGGGAGGAAAGGAGAGAAGAGGGGTAGAGCTCCATGGAGGGATGTCTGGAGGACAGGAGGCATCTGCTGTCCCAGACGAGCTTAGCTTCAGCTCTTTGGGTGGGGGACAAGCAAACAAAACAGGGCCAAGGCTGCAGAGGGGAACACTAGAAGATTCCTGCTGACCACTTCTGTTTTTTTCTTGTCAGTATTAAGAAATAGAATCCAGGGTCTTTACGCTGATGTACCTCCTCAGCCTTTTTCATTTTGAGACATGGTCACGCTAAGTCACTAAGTTGTCCAGACTGGCCTCAAACTTGTGATCCACCTGCCTCAGCAGGTTCCCTCATGCCTGACTTGACCACTTCTGTTTACCACCACTTTGGCTCTGGGCCCTGCTGTGCACAGCCCTGAATTTTGTCTTCCTGACAACTCTAGAAGCACAAGTGAGGACAAGGCTGGCTGGCAACACTAGAGGGACTGCCAGACCTCAAGACTCCGCACCGACAGGTCTGTCCTGAGAAGACGTCCGTGTGGCCTTTAGACGGGGAGGGGCTGGCAGCCTCCAAGAGGGTAACTACTGACCATGCTCTAGCGGGTGAGACAGAGTTGGAGGCATGAGGAGGAGGAGCAGAGCTGGGTTACAAGGTCTGGTCCCCTCAGCCTTAGCTCTCTGAGGTCCATACAGCTGCAACAAGAATTTGGGGGAGATGGGGCAGCCCAAGCTTCCCAGAGTCCCCTGAGAGAGCGGTCCTCGGGGTCTATACCTGTTGGGCCCCATCCTGAGTGATCAGAGCCACCTGGGGGGCTCCATCCTCCTCGGTCACCATGGCCACTTGGGCTGAGACGTCATCACCTTCTTCCTTCACCTCGGAAAGGTAAGTGACGTGGGCTCCCTTGGGGGATGGGCTTTCCTCAGCTGCAGAGGTGGCTAAGAGAGGAGAGCCCAGGCTACCAAATGCCACTGGATGCTATGGGACGTCTTGGTTCCCCTAGGGCTCTCTCCGCTGCTCCTGTCTCACCCTCCAGCTGCTGCTGCTCGTAGAGGGCCTGCTCGCTCTCCTCAGTGGCCTCCAGCTCGCCATGGGCACTGCGCTTGTGCATGGCCAGGGTGGAGGTCTGCCGGTAGGTCTTGCCGCAGCTGCTGCAGGTGTAGGGCTTGCAGTGCGTGTGCACCACGTGGTGCTTGTACAGGCTTGAGTACTCAGTGAAGCGCTTCCCGCAGCCTGGCACCGTGCAAACGTATGGCTTCTCCCCTGGGGACACTGGGCTGTGAGGGGGGCGGGACTGGGGCTGGCAAGGGGGAAACTAAGGGCACAGTGTTGAGGGACAGGACTGGTGAAGGGCAAGTCAGAGGGCGGGAGAGGAGCTGAGACTGGAGGCTCCGCGTGGACAGAATTGGGGAGATGTGTGCTGGGACACAGGGAGGACACGGGCATGGGCGCTCTGAGCCCGCAGATGAGGTAGAGAGAGAATAGGGGTGGCCAAGGCTGGGGCGAGAGGAGGGCTGTGAGTGCGTGGGGGGCTTGTAAGACTGGAGGGGGAAGGCCGAGAGTGGTAGACAGAAGAGGGAAGAGACAGGGACAGAGACCGAAGCGTTAAGTGCAGTGGGCTGGGGGCAGGGAACACAGGGCTAAGAGACGACACAGAAGGCTGGATGAGGGACGTGACACGGGAGGGTGAGGACACAGAGGAGCCATATGCACAGTGGATGAGGTGAGGAGGTGAAGGTGACGTTTCACTCTGCTTGTCCCCACCCCTCCTCACCCTGGCCTCTTCAGAGCTCAGCGGAAGGAGGGACCCGAGAGGTGCTGAGAGCTGCTTGGGGCCTCAGGGGTCCCACAGGAGGCCAGCAATTCCTGCCGGCTTGGACCTAACTGGAGGCGGAGGAGCCGCTCCCTGTGCTCCCTGTGAGTGAGATGTGATGGTGGGGACACCCGCACCCAGAGAACAGCATCGGCTGGGCGCTTGGCTGCATCTCCGAGCAGCAGCAGCGCCTGGCAGAGGGCAGTGGGCCTGAGGTGGCCTCGCATGCCAGCTGGCCCACCTGTGTGGATGCGCACGTGATTCTTGTAGTTGGTGGCGCTGGTGAAGCCACGGCCACAGTGGGGCTCAGGGCAGGTGTAGGGCCGCTCGCCTGTGTGGGTGCGCACATGTACCTTGCGGATGTTAGACGTGGTGAAGGAGCGGCCACAGCCCTCGAAAGGGCACCGGAACGGGCGTTCACCTGTGCAGGATGGGCGGCCGTGGTAGAGCAAGGAGGGGACTGCGCGGCTCCGGCCGAGTACCCTTCCCCAGAGTCAGGCGGAGCCCGGCCTACCAGTGTGGGTGCGCACGTGCTTCTGCAGGTCTCCTGAGGTCTTGAAGGCCTTGCTGCACAGCTCCTCTGGGCACCTGTATGGCTTCTCACCCGTATGTGTGCGAACGTGGCTCTTCAGCCCGTAGCCTGCCCGTGGGCAACATGTGTGGGCGAGCAGCCAGCTGCCCCAGGCAGCCTCTGGGGCTCCCGACCCAGAACACCTCTGCCGCCCACTACTTTTAGAGGCGCTCCATCTAAACTGGCATTTTGAGGGGCTGCAGAAGCCCCACTGGCCTCTACCCTACCCGGACTCTGAATAAGAAAGGACAGAAAAGCCCACTCTGCTCTCCTGCCCGCGCCAGGGCAGCTGGAGGCATTCCAGGGCAGGCACTCGAGAGGCTGCCCAGGACATCTGTGGCTAAGCTCCTGCTTCAGAGGGGACAGTGAATATGGTCCCCTCAGTGGACACGAGAGGCAGAGTCTCTCCACCTCTGTCCTGCTGTGCTGCCTTTTGCATCTGCGCATCACAACACTTCCATAACAGCTTCCCGGACAGCAGCCTATGTTGGGCTCCCCTCAAGGAGGCTCCAGAGCTCACTTAGACTCCTCTGCCCTCAACCAGAAGTGTCCACCTTCAGCCTAACCCACCTTCAGCAAGGGGCTTACCCGTGGCAAAGGCCTTTCCGCAGCTGGGGAAGTCACACTGGTATGGACGGTCACCTGTGTGAGCTCGCTCGTGCACCTGAGGACAAGCAATCACGTAACTCAGAGGACAGGGTCTGAGGTGGGCTTTCTGGTACCCTTCCCCCTGCACTGTTCACATGTGTCACAGCTTCTTGCATGGACACTTGCCTCTTCCCTCCAGCAGCTAACATGCAACTCAAGGGCAGAGACCAGTCTGAGAGAGAGACAGACAGACAGGACAGTGGCCTAGCAGGCAGGAGGCCAGAACAGAAGCCTGTCTGCCACTCGCTTACCTTTAAGTGATGCGCGGTGGTGTAGAGGCGCCCACAGCCCTTGTAGCCACAGCGAAAAGCTCTGTCTCCAACCTGCTGCCCTTTGCCATTACGGGCAGCCTGGCTGTTGTGCAGAACCTGAGGAAAAATCTTGGGGTCTCTACATGCATTCTTCCTGTTGAGGGGTTACGAAGGGGGACACAGGACCCAGTGGCAGCCTAAGACCCAACAGGCAGGGTTAGCCCGTTAGGGCCCTCTGGGGCAGAGGGACATAGCCAGCCAGCCAGGGAACAGACATTCAGGCATGACATGGAAGAAACAGGGCTGGCATGGCGTCCCCACCAACCTCTGACGAGTAGAGGGAAGACTAACTGTCATGGGGGCTGAGACGGCTACTGTGGAAAGGTTCCCTAGACAGCTGGGTGAGGCTGTCTGGGTGGCCACCCCCGAGTGAGGCCAGTGCCAGCTCCCTTCCCGCACGCCCCGAGGAGGCTGCCCCTCTTGACAGGCCTGTGCTCTGATGCGGGCAGGTCGCTTCCCCTGGTGGCAAGCTCATCAGGAGCACGTGCAAGGGGCCCACTGTGGAGTGAGCTCGCCCAGGTTCGCCTGCCAGGACAAGAACCCGGCAGTGGCAGCTATAAGCAGACTTGCCAGGACTGAGGACAGAAGTCTCAGCTCTAGCCATGGAGCCCAGGTCATGACAAGGCTTCTTGCTCCATCTCCCATCCTGGGAACATGGCCAGAGCCACCTATCTGACACAGCCACTGGCCACAGGGCCATCAGCCTCTGGTCGCACCAGCCTTATGGCTTCTCTATTTTCCTAGGACCCATCCTGGCAGGACTGTCCCTTGGTCCCTCTTTCTGAGATACTGAGGGTCACACTCTGGTGTTTCCATGAGCTCCTGAAACAGAACTCAGAAGTCATGGTGAGCAGAGGCCAGGGTGAGGCCCATTCACGGTGAGGAACAAGCTGAGGCCTGGGAAGGAGTGAGCAGCTGTCCCAGTGCTGGACTCAGCACAGATCTTAGGGCTCGTGAATGAAACAAAGCCAAGCTCTCTTCCCACCAGCAGCGGGTCTCACATTTGAATGCACCTCTGGGTGGGCGTGGTCCACAATGGGCTGCTTTCAAGTTTTGTGCTTCGTCTTGAAGAGACACAAAGACTTCCTCTCTTCCTCTACCACACAGCCACTGTTATTTTATGAAGATGACTGCCCTCCTCCAAGTCTCTGGGTAAACCTGGTGCTTCGGAAAGTTCTGCCACGTTCCCTAGGCTCTGAGGCCAACCCACTTAGGAGCACTGGATTTGGGAAGCCCATAGATCTCTGTTCCTGCTCCCACAGCAGTCAGGGCCACAGGTCCAGCAAGCATGCACAATGACTGACATCTAGACAGCCAGGACCCTATCCATTGCAGCCAAGTTCCCGTGTGGGTCTCGGGTTCCAAGTGTCCCAGCTGCTCTGCTGCCTATGCCCTGCTTACTGCCTGCGGAGCTGATTTCCCCACATGACTCAGTGAGTTGCAGAAGAGAAATAAATACAAGAGCTTCTGACTTTGGCAGATGGGAAGACTAATCAAAAGCCCTGGCTGGGGCTTTCCCAGATAGCACAGCAGAGTACTGCAGCAGCCAAAGGGAAGCTGGCCTAACTTCCCACCCCTCGGATGCCGCTGCTTTGCTTTCCCTCTGCAGAGGCAGCATAAACAAGGATGAATGTAAACAGCTGTCGGCAGCCGCAGCCAGGCTGTGCTGCACCCTGGACGAGGATGAGAGAGGAGCTAGAGGGATGAAGGGAGCGGCCTGGCTTGTGCCCAAGCAGGGAGCTGCCCTTGTCCTCGTGAGGGCCAAGAGGTGATGGGCAGGCAAGGCCCCGCTGTCCGGAGCTGAGTGCTCACCTTGCTGGCATACTGCTCCAAGGCTACCACTGTGTCGGCACCGAAACCCTCCTCGTCCTCCACGGCCAAGTCCTCCAAGCCCACCTCTGTCTGCACGGCCAGGATAGTGCCGTCTGGCGGCATAGCTCCAGGGTGGTGGATGTAGGCGGTGGAGCCGTCCTCCAGCTGGATGGCCTCCACTGCGCTGGGGTCGTGGCCCTCTGCAGGAACATGTGGGGAGATACAGCTGGGAGCCTGGCCTGAACTTAAGGAGAGGCAGACCCACGAGAAAGGTCTCTACATCAAGTGCCCCCGACCTCCGCCTTGGTGGGTCCCTCCTGCTGGCCCTCCCTCTGGGGCTGCTTCCCTTAAGGACACTGACTGGGAGCTCACTGGCTCCTTGAGACCTGGATGACTCATCTTGGCCCAGATTCCGGGCCACTCCCCGCTCCCCTCATCAGCTCCTGCCAAGCAGTGCAGCACTGACCTGGTCTCTGCAGGGCAGAGGTGGTCATGTCACCTCCAGAGCTTCCCATGGGTCTCAGGGCAGGTGCCAACATCCCCTACCCTCCTGTCCTGCCCTCCAGCTCCTGGCAGGCCCATGAGTCACCCTTTTTTCTCCCCATCTCCACACCAGGGAACACTGTTCCTCTATCTGGAGCCCTCCTTTCCACGCTCTTCCTGTTGTGGCTCAGTTCATTCACCCTCTGCTCTCAGCTCTAGTACTGTTTCCCACGTGACTCCTCCCACCTCTCAATCTGAGCCGGACCCCCATTTGTAGTGATCAGTTCAGCAGGGATGCTTCTTTGTCCCACTAGACTAGAGGGTGAGTAGGATTTGTCTTTTTTTTTTTTCCCCCAGTACATGGGGTACTCTATCACTGAGCTATCTCCCCAACGTCTTCTATATTTTGAGACAGGACCTTGCTAAATTGCCCAGGCTGGCTGATCCTGCCTCAGCCTCCACAGTAGCTGAGATTACAGGCATGTGCCACCATACCCAGCTTAATTTCATGCTCTGCTGTATTTTCTATGCCTCCCACACTGCCTGGTTTGTAGTAGCTGCTCAAGAAGCTACTTGAAAAGGACTATACTGCTATTCTTCAGTACCCTAAGAGCTTAATTTTTTTTCTTACAGTCCTGAAGGTGGAATCCAGGCTCTTATGCTAGGCAAAGCTCTGCCACTGAGCTATACCCTTAGCTCCAGAAGCTCCATTCTTTTTTTTTTTTTTTTTTGAGAGAGAGGGTCATGCTATATAGCCCAGGCTGACCTTGAATTCATGGCAACTCTCTTGCCTCAGTCTCCTGAGTGTTGGGATCACAAGTGTGCATCACTATGCCTGGTGTCACTCTTAAATATTAGTAAGTTTCTTCTGGCCTTGGATGATGGCCTCAGGTCCTATTTAATGCCCTAAGTCTCTGGGGCTATATGGAAACCAAAGTCACTACTGAGGCCCACATATTGACCCCAAGGCTCAGCCTCCTGATGGCACAGACAGCTGTTCCTGCGGCCTGTGCCAGGGAAGGCTGATTGTCAGGTAAGGAAGTACTGCATGTGCCTTGGGGGCAGTGCCTAGGTCTACAGCCCTCCCAGTGTGTCCCTCTGTCCCCAGCCCTGCCAGCTGTGTGTCCCCTCCTTCCCCACCAGTGCTGGTGACCGTGGCCCCACCTTTGGGTGTGCGGTGTATGTAGGCCACACTGCCGTCTTCCAGCTGCACTGGCTGCCCATCCTCAAAGGAGAGAGATTCTGTAACGACAGCAACGTCAGGCTTTCTCTGGAGCTCGGTGCCATGGGGGTTCCCTCAGTGAGGCCTGCTGGGCCTCCCTCCACAGGCAGGGTGTTGCAGTGGCCTCACCCTTCTGTATGGTCACTTGGTGAATGTATGCAGTGGTCCCGTCCTCGAGCTGGATCACTTGCCCTTCAAGCAGCTTCTCTCCTGTGGAGGTGGACATGGAGAGAAATGAGCCAGGCCTTGAAGGGGACTAAGAAAGGCCAGCCTGTTCTTAGCAAGGCTTATGTCAATCTCTGGTGGCTCACGTGTGGCCTAAGTACAGGTGACACTGCCATCTCCCTTCCTTGCCTCCCTGGGCCTGTGCCGGGCTGGGGGCGAAGACATCCCACCATGCAGAGGTTTTATTTCTCCAACAGATCCCCTTCCTGCCACTCAAAGGAGCAACAGCTCCCTTTATTAATCTGCCTGTGCAGCAAAGTGAGGATGTGTGGCCCAACAGTAAATTGCTGAGACTGAACTAAACGAAGAAAAGAGAATGCCTCGGAACCCAGAAAGGACAACAAAATCAAAGTACATTCTGTCATCTCTCACCATGGTGGTGTGCCAAGCCAGCGCCTGCAGGGTAGCAACACCTCAGTAAAAAGCAATGGGCCTTGGAACCAGGGCGAGCCTTCTGAGTTTAAATTCCGGGTCTACCTTTTCCTATCTGTGTTACCCTGCAATTTCATTTAACCGGGGATGTGATCAGCCCCAGTAAGCTAGCTTTTACTACAATAAGCCTCACGTGCATTTGGAAGGAAATGGAAAGTAAAGCAACAGGAAGTTAAGTGAGTACAACTGTTACGCTGTCTACCCTATGTCTCACCCCACTGTCACTGCTGACTCATGTGTCCTCAGTTGATCTGGGATCTTTTCTCTTCTTTGCTTTTCTTGCTGAGACAGGGTCTCCCTATGTAGCCTAAGCTGACCTTGAACTCATATGATCCTGCCTCAGCCTTCCAAGTCCTGGGATTACAGGTGTACCCATCATGCGGGGTGGGGAGGTCTTTTTGAGACAGGGTCTCACTATGCAGCTCAGGCTGGCCTTCAACTCACTCCTCACTGTCTCAGCCATCCAATGCCTGGGACTACAGGCATGGGCCACCAAGTCCGGCTAATCTGGGATATTTTCATTTCAAGTTTTTAATACAAAATTGGGCCACATAGAGCAAAACAATAAGCAATATAAAAGTTAAGACTCCAAATTTCCTCAGATACTACCCTTCCTTTATTTTACACGAAAGCACTCCCAAAAGGGTCTCAGAATTAGAGATCCCCCCACCCCGTGTCCAGTGACTTTGAGAGCTGGAGAAGGAAGAAAGGAAATGAGAAGGGAGACTGGAGAGTTCCTGACATGTGATTTGCTTGGCTCTTTCTTTACAAGTTTCAGAAATTTGAGCTTTAAGGGGAAGGAAAAGGACATAGTGGCTGCTTCTGGCCCAGCTCTATGCTAACATCACTGTTCGGGGGAATCCCCAAACTTATCCCCAGTCTTCTTGGCGTCAGTAACACTCCTACAACCAACCCAGCCAAAGACAGGTGCTGTGAGGCAGAGGTGAGAGGCAGGAAGGGCAGCTGAGACGGGGTGGGGGCTCACTTGTACCTCTCCTTCGGGAGGCCGCGCGCATTGCTGCTCTCTGTTCTAGCAAGGGTGGTGGTCCCTGAGCTTCTGAGAGCCCTGGCAGAGCCACTGCCAGCAGCATGGGAATGGCTTCAAGGCAGGAAGCAAGATACTGAGAAGGGGGACTGGAGGAAAGATTTTAACCTACAACTTCCTCTAACTACCAGGAAGGTCAGGACAGCTGCTGCCTGGAAGGCCTTGCATCTCATTGTAGCGGGATGACCTTTGTGTCCCACTGGCCCAGAACAACCCCAGTGCATTTATTAACAGCATACTCTTCTACTCTCATAAATTGTGGGTTTGAATGACCACATTAACTACAGGTAAGTCTTAGGGCTCTCTTGCTAGGGAAGCAGGGGACAGAAAGTATCAAAAGTGCTCAGTTGAAAGGTTTGGCACTCTGGGAGGCCGAGGCAAAAGGATGGTGAGTTCAAGCCCAGCCTGGGCAATTTGGTGACTTAGGCAAATCCTGTCTCAAAAAAATTTTTAAAAAGGCTGAGAATACAGCTCAGTGCGAAGGCCCTGGGTTCAATTCTTAGTACCATAAAACAAAAAAAAATCTTTAGAGGGGCTTCCCAGGCGGTGGGAAATCTGGCGGGGTGTCTGTGCATGTGTATACAAATGTACTGCAACGCTACAGAGGAGGCACAACAGAGCCGCGTAGAAGGCTGAGCGAACAGACAGGAGGCCGGGGAGGCACAGAGACTCAAACATAAGCAAGGAAGCCACAAGAGTTTCTCAGGTCAGATGCGTCACTTGCTTTCCACTCATTCATTTCAACCACTAATTGTCAGTGGAAGACAGAACTAACTAGGTACAAAGAATACATGCGGCCACACCTAGCGACCCAAATTCTTCCATCCCTCTGGGGCTGTTCCAGAGGGAGAAGGCCCATGGTGAGAAGTCAGAGGGTTTCAGGGTCCCACAGTCTAAACAGAAAGAGTTTATTCTCAAGAGAACGAAGCCAGCGAGAACATACACATCACAGACAGATCATGACAAGCAGCCATTCCCGCAAGGTCACATGCAAAGAGCTTACTGGTGACATTAAGGGCATGTTTAGTTGCCATCAGGAAACAGACAATTGAAATGAAATCAATAAGCAGCTTACTGTAAGCCTATGAATGGAAATGTATCCTGGCAGTGTGTGGAAATGAAGGGGCAACGTGGCAGTGACAATGTGGTTGCAAAAACAATGAGTTCACGGTATCCAGCAAGGGTCGAGCAAAGAACAGGAGTAACAGTCTTTACTCAAGACGACACAGATACCATCTGGCAGGCCTGAGGATGCTGGCGAGGAAGGGCACGGGCGCCCCTGCCTGCAGGCCCTGCCCTAAACAGAGCTCTCTCTACTGCACACCTGATGGAAAGTTCCCTAACACTGGGGTCAGGGCTGTCCACAAAATACATGATTCCAAGGTGAGTCTGAATTTCAGACAAATGACAAGTTATTTTGAGTATAGGCTGAGTATCCCTAATATGCAAATCCAAAATCTGAAATGCTCCAAAATCTCAGTGGATTTCAGATTAGGAATATTCAATAGGTAATGTCTATGTGAAGATTCTAAAATCTGAACATCTCCAAAATTTGAAACATGTCTAGTCCCAAGCACTTTGGATAAGTGTTACTTAACCTGTACTTAGTTCCATTATTTTAGTGTTTTTTTAGTATTTAATCCTATGTTTATACATTTATTACCCAGTGCAAAATTTGGAATATATCTGTAGTGCAAAAGTATTTGCTGTTTATCTGTAATACAAATTGAACTGCACGTTAAATTTTTATGTTTGGCACTCACTAGTGCCGAAAACTATGACAGGTCACACCCTGAACACAGAAGAGCAGCTGGCACGTGTAGATGCTCAGGAGATAGTTCAAGTGCCTAAACTTGCTTGAATTAAAATGATGAATGAGCTGCGCACGGTGGTACACATGTATCATGCTAGCACTTCGGTGTGTGAGGCAGGAAAATCACCTCACGTTCAAGGCCAGCCTGGGCTACATAGCGACTTCAAGGTCAGCCTGGAACACGTGGGGCAGCCTCGTCTCAAAAAACAAACGAACAAAACCCAAAAAGATGAATTGCCTCAGGAAGCACCAAAAGAAAAAAAAAAAAACTGAACAGGAAGTATCTGAGAAGCAGGAAGTCATAACCACTGCTGTGTTCCATCCGTTCCAGAAATGTTTAGGAACTACCCACTACATGGAAGAGTTTCTGCCTTTAAGAGGTTCGGGCTGCTGCAGCTGGGGTAGCTGCCTACGCAGATGACATTTTCTTCTAAAGAGGCCTCTTTTCACCAAGCGTTCAGTAAGGGCCGCAGGCAGAGCAGCTGTGTGGGGGGGCAGAGGCCAGCATGCAGGAGGGCAGAGTGGTGACTCTCAGAAAGGGCCTCTCCTGTCTGAAGGCCGAGGGACAAGATGCCGAGGCGCCTGGAAATACTCACCTTTGACAGCTTGCTGGATGTAGGCTGTCGTCCCATCGCTAAGGGTCACCGTCTGCAGCCCCAAGCTCTCCATGGCAAACGGCCGCTCGTGCGTTCAGACATCAAGTTGGCTTCTGGCCAGCACCGAGAGCCACAGCCGAGGTCAGAGAGCTCCTTGTGGGTCACAAACCTGAGGAAATGGCCATAAAGACTCGCACGGCTTCCTCCTGGTGCAAGGAGTCAATGAAGATAGCCAGGACAGAGACAAATACAGTGTCACCTCGGTTTACGAACTTAATTCTTTCTATGACTTTGGTTGCAAACTGAATTGGTCATGAAGCGAATCAGATTTCCCCATAAGATCCACACTGAGGCTGCCATTGAATTTATCCCCACCCCGAGATGATTCCTCCTCCCATCCAGATGCAGAGGGTCAGCCTTGAGCCTTTCTTTTCCCTCAAAATTCCAGCTACCTATTTTAGATAAGTACCATCTCTCATACCACAACAGGCAGAGCTTCTATGACCTGGATAAACTCTTGCCTATTTCCACTACATTTTCTATAAGCTGTCAGGATTATCTTTAAAAAACAAAACAAAACAAAACAAAACCAAAAAAAAAAGGTACAGAGCTTGGAGTGTAGCTCAGTGGTAGAGTGTTTGCCTAGTGTGCAGGAGTCCTCAGGTTCCAGCCCCAGCACCACCCAAGGGAAAAAAAGTCCAAACTTAAATATCCCACTTCCCTAATTAAAACCTTCAGTAGTTTCCTATCACCTTTGAAGTCGACCTTGCAGATAAGGTTGGGGCCTGTTATAAACTCCGTGGTTTTCGGCAGCACCTCTTTCCAACACTCACACCCCCCAGGTGCCCTTTCTTTGGTATTTATCATCACCCATCTAAGGTCTGCAGTCTACGCAGGACTGTGGGCTCCAGCCTGGCTTGGGTTCACGGCTGTTTCTCCAGCACCTCCAGCTCTAGGTTGCCCACAGAACATCCTGTATCTGCTGTGGCATGGAGCTAGGCCCAGCTGTAGACCCTCTCTTTGCCAGCCGTCCACACAACTGTCCTGGTCTTGGCATCGGGGCTGCCTGCTTGAGCCTTGTGACCTGCCAGCTGATAGTCTGTTCCATATCAGGGCACGCAGAGAGAAGGGCACTGGTATGTCACATGGCAGCTGCTACTGCTTGAAGCCAGAAACAACCAGCTGGGGCCTTGGCAGCCTCAGGAGTTGAGCAGATCAATGTTTTGGCATAACTACAGCCTATCTGTGACATCCTGGTTGGGATGGTCTACTCTAGACTTGACATCTCAACTGGAATTATTCACTCATTCTATCCATGAATACTGAATGAGCTAAACTCCAAAAAGCAGCATTATTACTACTAATAGTGAATACTACCGAAGCACTAATCATGTATAAGCAACAACTTTATTCTTCCATATCATTACAGTATTTCTCCTACTTTCAACTCTTTTAAACGCATGTAACTTGCTCAAGGCTGCAAAGCTAGTGAGTGTGGGAGGTGGCTTTGTACCTAGGCCATCCGAACTAGAGTGTGCCCTCAAATTCTCTACTTCACTGCCAAGTACAGAAATACTTTGAAAGCTGGGGGTCCCAAAGTCACCTGAAAGTACCTTTTTGGTATGTGATCTCTGAGTTTTTCAGGCAATCCAAGTCTGTCATCAGAATCTTACAGGAAAAAAAGGTAAACAACTACCAGTCAAGAAAGGAATGCTGAAACCCAATCCAACTTATTTGGTCCTTTAGGATCTGGAAAGTGATCTCCACCTTGCTAAGGGCCCTGATAATCTCAGTGGTTTCTATTTCACAAAAGCTCCTGGCCCTGACTTCTTGTGGTCTACTCAATAGCCCTTCTGTTTCATTCTTTTTAAAATCAGGGAGGGAGATTCTTTGGTAAACTGTTTTAGTGCAGTCAGGCTCTGTCAGAAATAGAGACACGCAGGAGACACTGCAGTGTACAAGCAAAGCAGGCTGTAGGTTGAAAGGCACTGTAACTTGGGCAGCCGAAGCAGGAAGATCACAAGTTTGAGGCCATCCTGGGCAACTTAGTGAGACCCTATGTCATTTAAAAATAAAGAGGCCTAGAGTGTAGCTCAGTGGTAAAGTACTTGCTCAGCATGTGTGGGGCCCTTGGTTCAAACCCCAGGACAGAAATAAAATCAACAACAACATAAAAAAGGACTGCAAGCCCTTATAACTGTGCCATGTGGCTCCCGCAGCAGGGGTAGTTTTAGCACGTGTGCTCACCTAGCATCAGACAGCCTTGTTCCAATCCAGGCTCTATCTCTTAGAAGCTGTGCAGCTGTGGGCAATCATAAGAACAGCTCTGAGCCTCTGGGGCTATGATGGGTATACGAATGGCAGCTACTTCCCAGGCTGCTGTAAGGATTAAAGGAAGTCACGTTAGGGCTGCCATACGGGAAGTACTCTGGAAATACACGCTCTGAAGAGAAAGGGAAGGTAGATGACCCTGAAGGGAAATGCTTTGGAAGTCCATGTATTTTTAAAATGTAGCCAGGAATGGCAGCTATAGCCCGAGACTAGAGGTCTGCAGAACTGGCTCCTCATGCTGATTTTCTCTCTACGTCTGCTTCTTTATCTGTGAAATGAAGCACTGGCCCAGCGGCCCTATGATCCTTTCCACTGCTCACGCTAACAGCATCCATCACACATGTACTCCTTGGTTGTGTGCCAGCCACTGCTCAACTCTTTCAATCTTAAAATAACTGTACGAGGAGGCAGATACACCATCCCATTTTACAGATGAGGTTATTAAGGTCAAGGTCCCAAAGCTACCAAGTGCTAAAGCCAGGATTCAAAGGCAGGCTGCCTGTCCCAGCATCTAGACCTCTCAGAATCTAATTCACACCTTCCTTCTGCGAATCCATTGTGATCTACACACCGTCAGCACTCAAAAACACTTGAACACAGGTTGTTTAGCTTCTACCCCACCCATTAGAATTTAAACCCAGTCTTTCTTGGTCTGCCCACTATGGAAGGGGGGAATAGCCAGTAGCTGCATTTCCCAAAGTAACCCTCCTGGCACTCAAAGAAAACAAATCTTCACTTTTTAGCATAATCTAAATAGCCCACCTCACTCACTTTTCCTCTTTAAACCTCGGAACACAGAACTTTAAAACAGTCCACAGTTGCTCTCTAGTTTTCCCCATCTCTAAGGCTGCCTGACCACAGGAGGTGAGGTTGTTTCATGGCTGCCAAGCACATGCCAGGGCCCTGATTGCCATCTCTCTCCCTTTCCCTTAAGAGAGGGTTTACTGGTAACTGGCAGCAGAGACAGGGCAGAGCTAGAGAGGCCTACCGGGTCGCACATCTGAGCAGCTCCTGCCTGTCCTGCCTTTTCAGATTCGTAACTCCTGGGGCCCTGAGGAGGTAGCTGCAGGGACAGCTCTTTTGTCTTCTTAGCGGGGATATGGTTTACCAGAGCTGGGTATGGGGGGAGCCTGACTAGGGAAGGGGGAAGAGCATCAAGAGTGATGACAAAAAGTTGGACCAAAAAGGACCATGCCTGACTTTCCAGAATAAGGCTCGTGTCCCGTTATTTGTTGTATTTTTTTTTTTAAATGACCTTAATTCATTGTGAGCTCTAATGCAGGAAACAACCCCATGGCTTTAAAATATATCAACATGTTTCCTACTACAAAAACAGGACTTGTAATTATTGGGAACAGGTAACAGGAAAAACTTTTTGATGCTTTGAATCTGTCCACAAAATGAGATGCATTTAAACTACTTCCTTGATGCAGAAAAAATAAGGGATGTGAAAGACAGGAAACTAAAGCCCAGCCATGCTATTTGTGTTTCTCGGCTTTGTCACACAGTTGAGGTCTAATCTGATCCACACCCAAGCGCGGCTGTGGTGACCACAGACACCTGTTTACTATTCCTCACCCTCTGCCAAGCAGAACCCCTGGACCCAGAACAAGGCTTTCTGCACTCTGCCTCGACAGCCTTGAGGGCAAGTGTGTTTAAAGTCCAAAGACAAATAAACACATACATTTGCTTGGAAAGAGAAGAATGTTCAGCTTTGACAAGGAAAGAAATTATGACAATTTTTACTCAGAAAATTCCATATTTGCAAACACGGAAAACTTCTCATAGAAGGCAGAGAAACACTGTGTTGGGAGGGATAAAGGCTGATGGAGACAAATGGGGAACAAATCAGAACCACATCTGGGAGGGCTGCAGTAAAATGATTCCATGTTTGTTATTATATAAAAAGACTTCAATGCACACACACAAAATAAAATCCTAGTGAAGTAAGCTTAGTTCTGTGGGTTTCTAAACACTGAAGAGAAAACAGGAAATTAAAAACAGAAACTTACATTGACAGAACACAAATGTAAAACATCAGCTAAACATCTCTTTGCAAAAAGCATATTGATTTTAAAAGCCCAAATCATACTTTTAGTATGGTTCCTATTTGGCTACTGCAACTTTATAGATGTGAATTAGTCACAGAAAAGAAAATAATTAGGCAATGTGGATTATTGCCAACTCCAAAAGGGCAATGGAAATACAGACCCCCATTATTACAGAGTGGAATTTATTTAAACTAAAACAAATAACTTCAAAATCTAATTTTAAGCCATATATTCAAGTGAATTTTAACACCTCAGTATGTAAACACCCAATATGGAAATCATGCCTGGGTTTCCAACCCACCTTTAGTTAACGCAAAGTCCAGAATTGAGGCATTTTGGAAGGGTCGTCCTAAGGGTAAGCTTTGCACAAGAAGCAAAGTAGCACAGGCAGGATGAAGGTCAATCTGAATTGTTTCTCCAGTTCAGCCTGGGGTCACCATGGGCTTAGGGACAGCTGTCTGAAAATGAAACATCTCATCAACCTGAGGAGGGACAGGGTTGTCATAGCTACATGCTATTTTAAAAACACTGCCTAAGATAAAAAGGTTCAATTTTTATTTCATGGGTTCATCAAAATGGAACAATAACTGAATCCCAATTAAGAAGAGAAATTTTGGACTTCTGAAGCAAAAGAAAATCAAGTGAAGTGCTGGTTTAAAAAATGGAAAGTATTAAAGAAAAAAATAATGCACTATATTAAAAAAATGCATACAAAGTTCCAAAAATAATATCAGATGGCATAATACTGGACAAATGGTATAATATGAATTCATATAAGTAAAAAAAAAAAAAACAGCAAAAACCCCACAGTAGCTGGGGATTTAGCTCATCGGTATAAGTGCCTGCCTGGCAAGCACAAGGTCATATGTTCAATCTCTGGTACCAAAAAAACAAACAAACAAAAAAACCCAACCCCACAGTAAATAAATAATTTTTTTAAAAGCTTGACTCTTGATAATTAAAGAACAGGAAAGAATAATCATGACATTACTTATCAAGTTACCAAAAATTAAAATACAAGTACAAAATTCAATAGTCAAGGATGACACAGAAACATGCACAGGATGTAATGACCCAATTAAAGAATGGGCAGGCCAGGGATTTAGCTCAGTGGCACAAGCACCTGCCTGGTGTGCACAAGGTCATGAGTTCAATCCCCAGTTCAAAAAAAAAAAAGAATGGGCAAAGGAGGCTGAGGCAGAAGGATTGCCATGAGTTCAAGACCACCCTGAGCTACACATGTATTGAGTTCAAAGCCAGCTTGAGCCACATATTGAGACCCTGTCCCAAAAAAAGAAAGGTCTGAAGAGACAGTTCACCAAAGAAGATACAGAGGTGGCAAATAAGCACAAAAAATGACACAACATTGTGTCATTAGAAAGCTGCAAATTAAAATGTCAATGAAATACTACTATACAACGATTAGAATGGTGAAAATCCAGAGCACTGACATCAAAGCCTGACGAGGATGTGGAGTGACAGGAAGTCTTACTCACTGCTGGCGGGAATGCAAAAATAGGACAGGTTCTTTGGGAGACAGTTTCTCACACGCCAACCATACTCATTAAATGAGCTGTGACTGAAAACTACAGTGAATATTTAAATTTAAAAAGACTTATTATACAGCAAAGGACACACTGCCATTAATTACCCTCAAAAACTCCCCCCTCTTTGAATACATGTATCCTATTGTTCTTGTCACTTTCTGAAGCAAGTCTGGAAGTCCTTTTTAGTTGTACTGTTGCGGCAGCCTTTATGTCCTGAATCTATTCAAAATGTATCCCTTTCATGGTCATTCTGACTTCAGGAAAGAGCCCGAAGTCACACAGTGCCAGATCCAGTGGATAAGGTGGATGAGGACACAGCGGACGTTTTTACAAGCCTGTGTTGCTGTTGGAAGGCAATCAGTGGCAGCATTCAACGTATTTTTGATTATAGCTCATAAAGGCACAAAAGAGGACTTCCAGGACTGCTTCAGAAAGTGCTAAACAGACGGGTGTGTTTGAAGTGGGGGGGAATACTCTGAGGGGATTGATGGCAATGTATCTTTTTACGTAATAATTTTTAAAATTTCTTTTAAAATTCACCATATATTTTGATCATCCCTTGCATGATCCAGCAATCACACTCTCCGAGTATTTACCCAAATAAGCCGAACACTTTTATGTCCATGGAAAACTCTGCATATAAACATTTATAGCAGCCTCATTTTTAGATGCCAAAAAACTGGGTGACAACCAAAATGTCCTTCAATACACACACTGATAAATTTCTCTGGCAGCATATTATTCAGCAGAAACAATAAATGAGCCAGAAGACATGCAGGCACCTTAAATGCACCTTGTGAACTGAAAGAATTCAGTCTGAAAAGGCTAGGTACAAATGATTCCAATGCTATGACATTCTTGAGAAGGCGAAACTACGGAGACAATAAAAAGAACTGTGATTACCAGAAATCCTGGGTAAACGAGGGAAGGATGAACAAGAAGAGCACAGGGGACTTCTGGAGCAGCAAAACTCTTCCGTTTGATACTGTAAAAGTGACATAACATCATGCTTTTGGCAAAACCCACAGAATTTATCACCCTTGTGTAGACTCTTTACTAATACTGTATTGGTACCGGCTCACCAACTGTGGCAGACATACTCTGCCAATGCAAGATGCTAATAATCAAATGAGTAGGGAGAGCACAGGGAAGCATATTGTACATTCTGCTCAATATTTCTAGAAACGTAAAATCACTTAAGAAAGTCTATTTATTTAAAAGGCCCAAATCCATCTATTGAAGTTGGCAGGTAGAGGGACCAGCACAAATGTGCCTTGCTCCAAGCTCTCAAAAGAACAACCTGTCTATGCTTAACTCCACAGGGAAAGGTGTGGGATTTAGCATCTAATAACCCTGTCTTCGTAATTCATCCATAAAAAGAATGCACAAAAAACAGGAGCTACTTGGACAATGATTCTTGTTTAAATGTTTTAGACAAAAACCATGAAGACCATCTGGATTAATGAAGTGGGATTAACAAATTAACCGTAAGTGAGAAAAACAAGACATATGGTTGGACACTGATCCAGTTCCAACTGCGAAAGACTCAACTTCATCTGAGGCAAAGCTAGAAGGGGTCAAAAAGAAATGAACAGCTAAAGGGGTAGAAGTCTTTCTATAAAAATAGCCAAAGGGCTCTAACTCAGTGGTAGAGCACTTGCCTAGCATGCAGGAGGCCCTAGGCACAACCTATAAGCACTGAAAAAAAATCAATTAAAAAAATGGTTGATCCAGACACAGGTTGTGCATGTCAGCTATTTAGGAGTGTGAGACAAGAGGATGGCAAGTTTGAAGTCAGCTGGGGCAACTGGGTGATAATAATAATCATCATAATAATGCACAATGGGCTGTAGCTGGCAGTGCTTGCCTATCATGTAGGAGGCCTCAATTCAATCTCCTATATTGTAAGAACAAAACAAGGCTGGAATAAAAGGATGCCAGCAATGGGCTAAGAGGTAGCTCTATACTAAACCTGCTACCTTGGTTGAAAAGCTAGCCCTTCCATCCTTGAGGTTTTCCTTTTTTTGCCCCACAGCCTTCCTATTATTTCTTATACATCATTTCTCCTAGACTCTACAAAGAAAAACATCTATTCCAGTCAGGCAGGGTGATACTCACCTAGAATCCCAGGTACTCAGGAGGCTGAGGCAGAATTACAAGTTCAAGGTCAAACTGGGCAAACTTAGTGAGACTGTCAAAAAATGGAGAAGGCAGTTAGGAGTGGTTGGTGTATGCCTGAGATCCCAGTACTCGGGAGGCTGAGGCAGGAGGATCACTGTGGATTCTAGGCTAGCCTGGGCTACCCAGTAAGTTCAAGATTAGCCTGCACTACATAGAGATACCTTGTCTCAAAAAACAAAAAGCAAAGAAAAAGAGGGGGTGTAATATAGCTTAGTGACAGACTGCCTCTGCTGTTGATTCCCAGTAACACACACACACACACACACACACACACATGTACACACACAGAAAAGAAACAGCATAAATATTTATTAATATGAATTTCCACGTTATATAGACACAAATGAGGACACTCCTATTAATCTAGGAAGAACCAAAATAAAGGAAATAAAATTGGCAAGGTACACAATGGTGCCTTTTGTGAGCTACTAATAGCACTAAAATATCCATGGAAGGATAGTCAGGAAATTACTGATCAGGGCTACCTGTGCGAGGGGAGCTGACGGGCTGGGACTGGTCAGGGAACGATGACTTTTCAATGGATAGCTTCTATACTTCAGCTAAGCCCTGAGAATGTTTTATCTGTGTAAAATACATGAAAGGCTCAAGAAGTCTAGAAGCATACTTTGCCCTCTCGGTTTGCTCCAGGAACATCTGTGATTCCCCAATCACGAGCCATCGTCAAGTGATGGAATAAAAGGAGTCCACGATGTTACAGGTTTGCAACAAAACCACCTCAGCTCACAATGCATGAGCGCCATTAAAGAATTCCATATGGGCCAGGGGTCAAGCTGATCACAGGCAGCAGCGAGTCTATAATGAACCTGACACACAGGCTCTGACAGGTGTGTGCCCTCGCCTGGTCATGAGGGTAGTTCTGGCTGATGCAGAGTCTAAACAGGGACTAATCGTGAAGGCAAAACAACTTCATAATAGTTTTGCTGTTGGACTTACATCACAAAAATTACGGCCACAGTATCATGACAAATGCTTAGTTAAGAAGGAAAAAGTACTACCTGAAAGGTGTTATGCTGAAGAAAACAGTACACACAGGGTTCAGTACTGGAGACTTTCAGACATCCAATCAGAGGTCTTGGCCCAGATGCCCAGGGACCAGGGGCATTGCCTTATAGCACCAACATCTAAGAGGTGTAAGGGTTAACACAGCCAAAGACACCTTCCAGAGGCATTAATGGGTTACACGGCCGGAGTATGCGTGTTTTCCTTAATACTCGACTCTTTTAGGAGAAAAATAACACATTTTCTCCTTCACAGTTTGACATTTTTAATATCATACTGATTATAATTTAAGTTTCTGGGAAGCATGCCTTTTGGTTTAATTAGCACCTAACAAAGAGTGTGCCCAAAGATACCAAATGATTAATACCACTAGGCCACATAGCTAATTAACCACCACCATCACCACTGCATACCGTTTTTGTTTTGTTTTTTTCCCCTCCAGTACTGGAGATTCTGGAGCTCTAAGTTACATCGGTAGACTTTTTAAAATTTCATTTTGAAACAGGGTCACGCTAAGTTACCTAGGCTGGCCTTAAACTTGTGATCCTTCTGCCTCAGCCTCCTGAGTAGCCAGGATTATAGACATGTGCTATCGGGTACCCAGTGCTGACAGCACTGTAGCTCAAATCTGAATCCTGGCTCAGTTCTACTTATTGGGAAAGAGATTCAACAAAACTTCGAAGTCCAGATTTCATCTATTATAAAACTATGAGTGTTATTTTATTTTGAGGCAGGGCCTCACTGTGTAATTCAGGCTAGCCTTAAACTCCCTATGTAGTCAAGGCTAGTCTCAAACTCATGGTGATCCTCCTGCCTCAGCCTCCCGAGTCCTGAGATCTCAGGCATGCACTACCATGCCCAGCCAAAACTATGAGTTTCTTAAGAGAGGCTCCTTGAAAGAAAGTAAAGGTTGAAAAAACGAGGGTGGGAAGGAATGAGACCCACGGCACATCCCTTCTCAATTATTTCAGCTCTTCCTCAGTCACAAGGAGGCTGAACACTTGCTCGACTAGAACATCTCTTGCCTCCTTGCTGACATCCGTGATTGCTATTTCGTCCCAGATCCAGGTCAAGAAAAAGCTTTCCCTGGCTAGCGTCACACCAGAAGGTCAGACTCCAGCCTGTGTTCCCTCTGCGTGTAACAGGTGGACCTACAGTGGGAGGAGGTTTGCAGTGTTCCTGAGGGTGTAGAGTCACCTTCTGTCACTGCATCTTTGTGTGGCACAGCACCCAACACGTGGCAGGCGCCCCATGGGTACTACTTGGGCCAATAAAGGAAGGACTCTTACCATCAACGCCACTATTCCTTTTAGAGTTCAGTAATTTCCAAAATGCTCTTGACGCGCGGATGTTTACTAAGTCCCTAATTCGTGAGCTCGCATGTGGGGAGGGCTGGGAAAGCTGCTCACGTCTAGTCTGCAGAGATCGCTCTCTGGTGAAGACCCAGTCAGCGCTGCTGGAGGGGTCCCAAAGGCCCACATGGCTACCTGGTAGGTAGGTAGTGGAACACATCCTGACGCCTAAGCCGCCAGAGAGCTTCCCACCCTGTCCCTCTGCCTCTCCCCGGGTCCTGGGAGAACAGGTACTTTCTAGGGTCTAACACAACTGTATACCCAGCTGCTAAGCAATGATGCTACTCTGATATCCAAAAAACATCCCACAGGAGACTCAAACTCCTTATCACCTCCTCTCATGACCTGCCTCCTCGTGAGCTCCCCCATTTCAGCAAATGTGAATCTCATCCTTTGGTGCTCAAGCCCAAATTGCGAGAGTCAGCCTCCATGACCAATCCACCTGCCATTCTCTTGGGTCTCGTTACAAAGTCAATCCAGAGCCCAGCTACTTGGTGCTCTTTCCTTACTGTGGATCCAAGCCACCACCTGTCATCCTGACTACTGAGATAGGCTTCTAACCCTCTTCCGCCCTTGTCCCGCTACAGCTGATTCTCAACACATGCAGAAAGAACCATCTTTTCAAAACACCAGTGAGGTCACGTCACTCACTTGCCTAGAATCCTCTCATGGTACCGTATCACCCACAGTTCACAGTAAAAGTCAGTGGATTTTACCCAGCATGCAGGGCCTCTGTCCACTCAGCCTGTAAGATCTGGTAATTCTCACGCTTACGCTACTGCAGTCACACTGGCTGGTCTCCTCACGTTCTTCAAATATACCACACGAACTCCGCAGGGCCTTGAGTGGGCTGTTTACCCTGCCCAGAATAAATGTCCCCCACATATGCTGACTCACCCCTAACTTCTCTCAGGTCTTTGGTCAAACATTATCCTTTCAGGGAACCATTCCTTGGCCACTGTTTAAAATTATAAAACCCAGGTGTTTGGCACTCTCTCTCTCCTCTGCTTACTTTTCTTAATCTGTATTTTATGATCTGCCTTGCCCTCATTCACACCCTAACAGGTGAGTTCATCCCTCCATCCCCCAGGACAGAGCATACATTCACCAAATACATGTGGAATGAATGCATGGAGCAGAGGATGAATGCCCTCGCCGTTAGCATCCTTCAAGCTCTGGGCCACGGAGACTAGGTGAGCTCTAGTCTTTCACCTTCCCCAGGGGCCCAGCTCGTCAAACCTCGCCTTCTCTGCAGCTCTTTTCTATCAGGAACCAGGCCTGTGCCAGAAAGCCGGGACGCACAGGGCAACAGGTGCTTATTGCTTGGATGTCACATTTCCCAAGCCACCAGGTACAGAATTCGTCAGAGCGCTAATTTTTAGTTTAGCCTCCTGATAGCTCGCCAACAGATGAGGTGAGGGATAGGTTAGGACTAAATATACCACTTAACCTAGATATCTGCCTCAGTAACAGCAGCTCATTTGCTTCGAGGTGTTTTCCAAGGGCAGTGCTAAATTTGTCCTTGTTCATTTAGCTCCCCACCCCCAACTTTTTATGACAGATTTCCAACATACACAAAAGCAGAAACAATAGTATGACGAACCTCATAAGCACACTGCTCAACTTTTCAGCGATTTCTAACACTTTGCCAATCATTTCCTCTATTCTCTGATTCTCTCTGCCCTCCCTTTGCTTTCTTGGGAATGGGTATATATAAGAGAGACCTTGACTTTATTGTAACTGCAGTCTACCAGCAAATCTTCCTAGTGATACCAAGATCATGGAGAAAACACACACACACACACACACACACACCCATCCCTTCACCAGAACAATGACTAAAAAAGGAAGTGCCTAAATTCCAGACTAAATCAAGGGACTTGTCTATTATTTGCTGGGAGGGCACTGGGGACAAGGCTGTAGTCATAAAACATACTCGTGAGCTGTTTTGACTTGTACATGACACAGAATTTCTGAGTGAGTTAATTCAATCAAGAATTTACCGGCTACCTTCTAAATATGAGAGGCTGGAGTAAGATGACAAGAGATAAAACCTAGTCTCTGTTCTCAAGGAAGTCACAGGGTGGCTGCAGGGAAAAGTACACAAATAACTAAAGAGTATGTTCTGTGCCCTGAGAGAGATGACACAATTAGGACAGAAGCTCCTTTTCAACCCCCACCCCAAAGCTGTAGGTCCCATGGTATATCCCGCCCCTAACTGTAGTTTTCACCTCTTGCTGTATTTATTGCTGTAGCAGTAAGTACATTACAGGAGACTTGGGAATCTGGTGAGCACAAAACATCCTTTCAGATGTGGATCTTTAATGTCACCTTGGCTACTCACCATCTAGCTTCCGGTGGGAAGGGAGTGGAAAGTCCTGCTAAGGACTTTGGAAACAATGGCGCTTATTCAATGCTTGGGAAGGCTGGCTCAAAGCATTCTACCCCCAGGGCATATACAGCAAGCAGCTTCATAAACAGGACAGTGGGGGCCTGTCCAGGAGACACAGCCAGGGGTCCTGAAGTATTTCCAAGAGCTCTCTCCTTGCTACCTTAAGAACTGAGATCTTGGTGATCAGTTCCCAGAGAAGGATGTACTGCAGTTCTTTGCAAAAACCAAAGAGGTTGATGAAATTGGTGTGAAAGACGAAGTACATTAAAACCAGTGAGGTAAAAATCTGTATAACCAACATCCACTAATAAATAAAGATGTGAAATAAGATTGGTGAGGGAGCAGTGGATGGTTAGGGAGACAAATGAGAGGGAAGAAAAAGGAGAGGGTGCCTTGAAAATGACAATTTTGGGTTGAAAAAATGATTCTTGAGGAAAACGGGAAGATGCCAAGAGGTCAGGATATTGGGTAGGGGTGTGCAGAGGAAGAATCTCAGGGAGAGAGAGATAAGTTGTAACAGATGGGTCCATGCTGGCATGGAGGGCTCATGTCACTGAAGCTGGGCCTAGTGGGACACTGGATGAAGGGCTGATCAGGTAAGAGTTACAAGGAACAGGCTGAGGATGGTACAAGGGGAAGGAGAAGCCAGAACTCTGACACTAAAAGCAGGAAGGGATCATAGGAAGAAAGACTGGGATTGAGGTTTTATAATATATGGATTTGTGGGTTTCTGGGGGGAAGTGGCTAGGGGTAAAGTCAGTGCGGTGGGAGACACTTTGGGGTGAGATCATGAGATAAAGGCTAGGAGCTCCAAAAACTAGGCAAAGGAGGTAATACGCATGGCTCACTGGGTTCAGGACACACTACTTCAAAATGTGGCAACTTGAGAAAATGACAGAAGCAGGTAGGTCACTGTCACCTCTATGCTGAAGCAGACAATAAAACACTCACATGATAGGTGCCCGACTCCCTAAAGGAGTGTCCTTGTTTTTGAAATACAGAAGTACTGAGGAGAACCTGAACAAACAAGGTGTGCAGTTTCCCTATTTGTTATCACTAGATCTTTGTCTTTCTCCACATATCCATTCATCAAACCTAGCATCAAAATACACAGGTTTAACCTTTTCTTTAGGTCTTATTTCCTTATTGAAGACTTCTGTGCCCCACAAATATTATAGGAAATATATGTCTTTTTGATCAAATATTTTGATCTTTTGTTATGGGAGCCTCAGCTGTAAAAAATATTTTCCTCCTGTACAAGGTACTGAGGGTCTCAGGTTTGAAAGGGTCAAAAGCCATGAGAAAGGGTCCTAGAAGCCTTAGAAATCATGCAATGAGTTGATTTGAGTTTAAGAATTATCAGAAAATAAGAAACACAGGGCTGAAGTTGATATGGAAAACCAGGTAGACCTGGGGGTAAGGGTTAACAGAAACAACAAAGCACGGTGTGTTGCTTCATTGTAAAGACTAAGCTCAAATCCCAGCCCTGCTATTAGTTTCATGAGTTTTGGATTTATTTAAAACAAAGCCAAGCCAGATGTATGCATGCCTGTAATCCCAGCACTCAGGAGGCTGAGGCAGGAAGATCCCTGTGTGTTCAAGGCCAATCTGAGTACCAAGTGAGTTCAAGGCCAGCCTGAACTGCATAGTGAAACCCTGTATCAAAAAGACAAAAAAAAACAAAAACAAAAACAAAAACAAAAACCAAGCCAAAAAAGGTGGGAAGAAGGGTGGTGGATGTAATTGCTTCCTGGGCTTGTTGAAAGCTTGGAATATGGTCAGTAAACCAATCATTAAGGCAGTATCAAGGTAAACAACCAGAGGCAAGAATGCTTCAGTAGAGATAAGGATGAGGACTTCAGGATGTCAGCAGTTGTGCAAGGTATAGGTCTCCGGTTTTGTTGACCCTTTTGGAATCTAGGACAAAGTAAGACCTACTCCTAGGAGCTCCTAAAAGCAAGATTCTCCAGGTGCCAGGCACTCAGCATGTGCTATCCCAGGGACCACTTCCACCTTCCCTTAGTAGAAGGCTTCAGACAGCCTAAGGGGTTTGCCAAAAGTCCCACAGCAGAAGGACCAATAGACCAGAACCTGGTTTTCTGACACCAAGGCCTCAAGCTGAAGCACTGTGCTAATACAGCTTTGCAAACAGGTCAACCAACTAGACCTGATCAAAGATAATGAATTTGGACAATTAAGAGTGCAGGGGGTCATGACAGTGAGGGAGCAAACTTCATGAAGCCAGTGGACCCTGCGTTGAAGTTACAAGACTAAACTTCCAGAGCAGGGGACAAAAAATGATTGCAAACCACTATTATCTTGACCAAGAATTGCAGAATTTCACATTTCACAACTGGAAGGAGGCTCTTGAGATCATCTAGGCCCAACCTTATTATCATAATTCTGATGAGAAACTGAGGCACAGAGTGAGGAGGGCGCTTCTCTCAGGTTCCCGAAAGCAGAGACAGGACTTAAACCTGAGATGTCTCTTAACTACTGCACCTTCATATTCATCTCTACATCCTCAGCGCCAGAATGAAGTTGGAAGTCACGGTGCTGACTGACACTAGAGGTCCTAGGGCACAGAGTGATGCCAATGGGGGCGATTGTAGGATGAAGGGATATCATGGGGTTAGGAGACACTGAGTGTTACGTCGATAAGTAGGCAGTAAACTAGTGTGTGGCTTAGGGGCTGTCAGGAGTGGTGTGAGGGGGAATCACTGTTATGTGGGGGGACACAGGGTAGAGTGTGGGGGTCACTGGAGGAATGCGGGGAACGCGGGCCTTTCTGAGTCACTGACTGGAACTGAGGGAGTCGCTGGATCGTGACCCCTGGGAAGTGCTGGGGTGGTAAATCAATCAGTGAGTGGGAATGAAGGGTCAGCTGTGAGGTTTGGGGCCAGCGGGTGAGGTGCAGGGGTCATAGAGGTGGAGACAGGCACAATCAAGAGGCGGGTCTGGGAGCCACGGGGGAGGCGTCGCAGGGCGGAATGGAAGGGCAGGGACCTTGGGTGGGGTGGGGGCCAGGCCGCCGACCAGGGACCCGGCCGCGGGGCTGGGGCCGGAGAAGGGTGGGCACGGCGGGCTCGGGACTTTCCCAGGGCCCTGCGCCCGCCCGGCCTCCCGCTCTGGGCACGGGGGACCCACTCTTCCCGCAGCCACCAACCTGACAGCCCCTGAGGGCGACTCCGCCGACAGACCGCCATGCACCGGGCGCCGCCACCAGCGCCAGCCCCGCAACCCGCCTGCGCCATAGCGCGCCCGCCCGCCCGCGCGCGGCTTGCCTCGCGCGATATCCAGGTTCCAGGGCCGCCGCACTTCCCTCCGCTCTCGGCGCGCTTCCACCGGGCCCCGGAACCCGTGTAGGAAATACAGGGCAAGCTCCACCCCCACCCTCGGCTCCTTCACCGCGGCGCCTGGCCCACTTATCCCGGATCCGGGGCCCCCCGGGAGCCCGGACGAGCGGGCTCCCAACCGGCTGAGCCCCCACGGTGCCCCACCCCCCACTCCGTCCCCGGCCCGGTGGACGCAGGCCTGTGAGGAGGCCAAGCGCCCCGCAAGGGCGTGATGACGTCATCACGTCGAGGGGGGGCGCCCGGGAGCTGTTAGGAGTCCGTCGTCGCTATAGCAACCGGGACAGCCACCTGGAGGTCTCTGGCGTTCAGTCCACCTGAGGCAGCGGCGGAGAGAGGCCCGGGACTCAGCCTCTCGACTGAGGCCTGAGGGGAAAAAACTGTGAGGGACGCAGAGCGCCGGCTTTGCCTGCTGACCTTGGCGCCAGCTTCTGAAGGACGCGACTGCAGGTACCGGTGGTCCGTGTTGAAAAGGACGGCGCGGGGGCGCTGGGAGGGAGGGCCTCGCCCTGAGCGACGGCGCCGCGACGGGCCTCTCTGGGTCTCTTTTCTGACCCCGCTCAGCCCCGCTCGCAGCCTCCAAACCAGCTGCTCCCCTTGGTGGGCTCGCAACGGGGTACGCAAACCAGACTCCCTGGTGATTTCTGCCCCCACGCGGGGAGGGGCCGCGAGTGGGGGCGTTTTCAGAAACCTGAGGGAAATGAAAAGGGCGTGAACTTTCCAAGCTAAATAAATAAAATAAATGAATAAGGAGCGTTAGAGAGCGGGTTAGATTCTGCTTCCAAGGGGAACTTGATCCCTCACTGCGCTCAGCTCTCAGGTGAGGCTGAGTCTCGAGATCAAGGATTCGAGTCCTACGGGGCAGCTGAGCCCTAACCACAGAGCAAGACCCTGGCTCAACATCAAAAAGATTAAAAAAAAAAAAAAAAAAAAAGGAACTGGGTGCTGTGAGGAATGAAGCGAGAAACTTTTTCCCTCTCCATCCCGTCAGACTTTGATTCGTTTCTTTTGTATCCTCCACCCTCTCCCCCGCCAAAATTTATTTTTGTATTTTTGGCAGCACTGGAGATTAAACCCAGGGCCTTATGCTAAACTACGTCTCCAGACCTTTTGTTCAGATTTACAAATTTTTCAGGCAGTGTCTCATGCAACTGACTCTGGAGTAACCAGGATTATACCCCCCCCCCGTATCCTAGGCTCTTATTTATTTTTTATTTTGAGACTCAGTAAGTCTCTAGGTTGCCCACCCTGGCCTCGAATTTGGGATCCTCTGGATTCAGCCTTCAGAGTGCTGGAATTACAGCTGTATACCACAGTGACCCGCTAAAAATGTAATTTTTTTTTTTTTTTTGTACCGGAGATTGAACTCACGACCTCGAGCTTGCCAGGCAGGCGCTTAAGCCACTGAGCTAAATCCCCGGCCCTAAAAATGTAATTTTTATAATTTTACATTTTTATTAGTACGTATTTGCAGCACATAATTGCATTCCTGGTGGAGAGTTGGTACACGTGCATAAGGAACACATCTTAATTTTTGAATCCGCTTCCTCTCCCCTCAACAAAATCTTGAAGTAAATTTGAAACATCTACAAATAATGGATTTGAGCAAACTCTTTTTTAACAGAAATTTTACAGATTCCTTTTCTTCTCGAGTTCCTAATTCACCCACCTCCTGTAATTATTAGTATATGACTTACTAAACAACATAAATATGTGTTTTTATAACTTGTGAATCCTAAAAGGTTAGTTTTTATGAACCTCTTGATGAGTAATGTGGTGAATATTACTTAACACTAGGAGATAAAATATTCTTCTAGTTCTCTACAGGACTTAAATTTTTCTAGACTTGAGTGTTGAGAAACCTTGTTCACATAATTAGGAAAGGAAGATACATTTTACAATAATATCCTTTTTTTATA